>ML413924.1:0-191809 GCA_005239525.1 Nicotiana knightiana | reverse complement strand
CAAAAGATGCCAATTTGGCTAATTACGGAATAATTAAATCAAGAAATATTTTTGAAATCATTTATGATGAAATTATATGATTATTTATTGGAAATAAAATACTGGACAAATTAATAAAACATAGAAAAATTATGGCAAAATACCAATTGCTAGTAATGCATGATTTTGAAGGTATATATGCAATTAAGAATATTTTGGGAAAAATTGGTATCAACAAGATGTAGCGTAAGAGGTTACTTATATTTAAACAAAAAGAACTACTCCAATTTGACCTTAATTGTCCACGAAATATCCCTCCAATGCTGCCACAAGAACAAGGAAGCGAAATTAGCAATCAATTAGTATTTTTCGGCACTAGAATCACTTTAGAAGATTTGAAATCACCTAGGGTTGATGTTAAAAAATTGAGGGAGTATTTACATAACATGAACCACTTAAACCAACCTCCCACACGAGCTGGAACAGCACAAAAATCAGCAACAACAACAGGAACAAGAAACTTATTAGCGCCACGGGATTCCCTACACTTGATTTGTGTTGTTTGCCCTTTGTTTGGGTCTTGGATCATGAGAGAACCTTGAGAGAGTGTTTTTAGGGTTCTAACGTCTGAATACACTGAAAGAGAATGACTTAAAACGGGGTTGACTCATCTTATATATATCCATATATCTTAAACGCTCTATGTGGGCCCCATAGAGAGCTGTTTGGCGCAGTCTCGCAAAAATACGAATATCTCTATACTCCGAGATCGTATAGATGAACGGTTTAATGCGTTGGAAACTAGACTCATAAATTTTCAATTTGTTGGGTAGATAACCCCGTAATTCCAAGTAAATTTGGAGAAAAGATTAGTAACATTTGACCTAAAGTTTAAGTAAAATTATGAAAGTATGTTGCGACAACTTTTGTTGACTTTTGTTTCATAACTCATTTGACTACAAGAATTATGATACGGATATTATATGATTCAAATACCTTAAAACACGACCTATTGAGAATATTAAGTGCCTCTAGATTTATCCGAAAATACATGTTACAACATCCTTGATTCGTTTATTTATAATACTTGTTAACCACTCTTATACACCCTTGTATCATTTAAGACCATATGATTAACTTCTTATATCTCAAATATAATCTCTCCTCATATTTATGTCGACTAATTTACGACATGAACTAATGTACGTGAATTGGGTTGTAACAACTGCCGAGGGTCGACCGACACGAACCATAGATGCATCTCAAATATACTGCAGAGGCGTTGGGCCCAATCCATAAGAATAGAGAAACTCTACGAACAACGGTCATACAACTACAACACGAGGATGACACTCTAAGAAAGCATAATTTCCACAAACAAACATGTATTCCGCCAAAGCTCAAGATAATGAAGCCCGGCCTAACATAATCCAAATCCAATTTCAATTATAAATCCAAGCAATAAAACTAACAAATTGAGTTCAAAAAGTACAAATATTGCATGATAAGGTCCTAAGTCTATTCGGACATAAACATGCTTTTAGCTATGTACGGGCTCTCGTCACCTAGTGCATATGTAGCACCCACAATTAGTAGCACATAACAATTTAAGCGCCTACGTGATAAATTCCCTCTTAAAAAAATAGACAAGAGACTTACCTTGTTTCCAAGTCCTCTTTCCGGCCCTCAACCACACTAATAGCCTCAAAATACTGCCGAGAAACTAGTCAAAATTCATACAAACTAATCAATATATGCTCAAAAATTCATAATTCATATATTAGAGTAATTACCCAACCCAAATCGGAAAGTTCCTAAAAATCCTCCCAGATCCATGTGTCCGGATTCCGAAAAATTTCGTAGAATAATGTTAACCATGACCTTATGAGCTCAAATATATAATTTCTACTAAACTCCATAATCACTTTTGCAGTCTAATCCCATTTAATACCAAAACCCCTGGTCTTCTAATAAAGTCTCAAAATTTTCATAATTTCTATGTTAAAATCTACCCACAAACTATGTATTAGACTAACATTATATAGAAATTACTTACCTTGAGATGCTAGGTGAAAATTTCTCTCCAAGGAGCTCTAAAATCGGCCAAGAGTTATGAGAATGAAGAAAATGAGCCTATGTCCCGTGTTTTCAAAATGTTTCTGCCCAGTGATCCTTCTTCGCGATCACGAAAAGGCCCCCTCGATCGTGAAGGCAAACCAGCCAACGCTCAAATAGGCCTTCTTCACAAACACGAGGGGACCATCGTGTTCGCGATGCACAAGGTGTCTAACCCTTTGCGAACGTGAGAGGACATTCACGAACGCATAGGCCAAAGCCTGTGTCGCCCCCAACTGACCTCCCTCTATGCGAACGTGACCGATATCACGAACGCGAAGGCCAGTGGCCCCAAAGCTTCGCGATAGCGATCCATGTTATGCGAACGCATATAATAAAAGTCTCCTAGCCCCAATTCCTTCATCATGAACGCGAGGCTTCTTCCGCGTTCGCGAAGAGGGAAACCAGTAGCAGAAAATCTGCTATATTTGATTTAACTCCAGATGCTCTCAAATACACCCGAGCCACCCGGGACCCCCTCTCCTAAATGCACCAACAAGTCCATAAACATAATACGGACTTACTCAAAGCTTCGGAACAAATAAAACAACATCGACACCAAGAATTGCACCATAAAAACAAATTAATCAACTTATGAACTTCAAACTTCTTCAACTAGCTCTGAACGCGATGAATCATACTTAGACAACTTCGAATTGCGCCAAATTTTATGCACAAGTCGCAAATCACCCTGCAAAATGATTCCCAGGCTTGGAATCCCAAACGGATATCGATAACATCGAAGTCTACTTCAAACCAAATTTAAGAAACTCTAAAACTTTTAAGGTGCAAACTTTCAACATTAAGCGCCGAAACGCTCTCGGATAATTTGGAATTCGATCCGAATATACGCCCAAGTCCAAAATCATCATACTAATATATTGGAACCTTCACCGGTTCCAAAGTCTTTTTTCGAATTGACTCAAGTCAAACTAGGCTACCTCAGGCCACTATTATGGAACTAAGTGTTCCGAATTCAACCTGAACCCTTCCAGAACCAAATCAATCATCCCCCGCAATTCATAAAATAGTAGAAGCACATACGAGAAGTCTTAAATAAGGGAACAAGGATCTAAAAAGCAAAATGAATGGTTGGGTCGTTACAAATTTTTTATTATGCTCAATAACACAAGAATTATTCGAAAATAAACTAGATATCCATCTCTTATTGTGCCTAAAAATCAGAAATAAATTTCTTATAGGAAAAGTTACATATATTGTATCTTTTAAATTAATGTCTTTTCATGTTACATGAAGTCATTTTGGACTTGAGATATACAACATTAAATAGATCATAATAAGTCAAGTAACACTTAATAATAAAATTCAGACTACATTTAATATATATATAAAGTTGGGAATGAAAAAGGTGATGTGGCAGTTCCTATAGGCCAGGGAATTGCTTTATCTTTTTTTCTCATGTTTTTGTTTTTTTCATCTCATTTTTTCTTTGAAAAATATATCTTCTCTTCTTTCCAAAATGGAAGATTGAAACTGTTGAATTGAATTCCCTGAAATAAGTAAGAATGAAACGGTGGCAATTAAGATAATGAAGAGGTAAGAATTGTATATAGTGGTCGAAATTAGTAAGAAGTATGATGGCAATGAATAGTAGTGAGAGAAACAAAGAGTTTTTATTGTAATAGATGAGAAAATTTATTCCGTATTGAATTGCAATAAGTATTAGTATTAATTCCATATAAGTTATAAAACTTCACATTTCTCCGGGCCTTTAAATGTCCATGATTAATGTAGCTTTCTTTCATTCAGATGTCATGTGAGTTTGAATAAGATTTAGGACTTCTCATGGTTCATACTCAGTTTTTTATTTTTGTTTTTGTTGAATGAGATACTGACTTTCTTCAATCTGCCGTGACGAGTTGCATGTAATGATTTCTTATGCATATTCCTTATTATCTTTTATATGCTTGCTATTTTATGCATTTAATTTTTTTTTCTTATTAGTGTTTCAGGGAATATAATAAAGGAAGAGTTGATGGTACCCTTCTTATAAGATGAAGATCTACTAAGGCATTGACACTAAGAGTCATACCACTTTTTGTGTATTTTTTGATGAAATTATATTATTCCACTTTCATCTATTTGATTGTTATCTTTTCAACCGTAAATTTAATAATATCTAAAATAGCAGGTAGGAACAACTGAAAACTTTCTTGGATATAGAACGAACTAGAAACTCCAATTATTATGGGAGTGGCACAAGTACTGTTACTTTATAATTCTCTTTCAAGAACCTTCAAATTTACTGGACTCTTTTTTCTTAACCTTTTCCCCTTCCCGTTCTTATTTTTCAGTTTTAATATTAAAATCA
Source organism: Nicotiana knightiana (assembly GCA_005239525.1). Taxonomy (NCBI): domain Eukaryota; kingdom Viridiplantae; phylum Streptophyta; class Magnoliopsida; order Solanales; family Solanaceae; genus Nicotiana; species Nicotiana knightiana. The sequence continues at coordinate 187,383 of ML413924.1, read as the reverse complement.
TATCATTATAATTTGCTTTAGTTTCATACCATTATTATGCCTTTGAGTTTCTTATGTTACCTATCTTTATTTTGCGTTAAGTCTCTTTGGTTAACCTGCTATTTTCATTTTTGAGAAGTTAGAAAAGAAGAAAAAAGAGGAGTTTTGACTCTTTTGTTTTTTTAAAGAAATAAACGCGCCGAATGAAGCGTTCTTGGTTTCGAGTTGGTATATGGATGGGCCAACTCTTTGGGTCGTAATAGTGCATACGAAAGATTGATAGAGCTAGCGATGACAACGTTATTGTATCAACGATGTCTATTTTGTACAGATTCCAATAAATCTCTTGTGCCTAGAGTAAGAAAGGGAAAAAGGAAAAGGTAAATGAAATGGAAAAGGAAGCAAAAAATTAGAGAAGATATTTACATAATTTGATTTCTGTTATGAATAGAATTGTAATTACAACGAATGTCTATCTTTTAGAAAGTTTGTTACTTTGTGGCTAAGTCATTTCCCCCCTATAAATAGAGGGGTCTTACCCCATTGTAAATCATCCCAAATCAATAAGAATTCTCTCTCTACTTTTCTATGCAATGCTCTTCTTCTTCTTTTATTGTTTTATAACACGTTATCAGCATGAGACTATAACCAATTGACTATAATGATTTTCAATTGTTCCATGAACTTCCTTCATAATTAAATTCTGGATTTAAGGTAAGGATTTTACTTTATTTTCTCTTTAAAATTCTTGAAATTCTATAATTTTATTTTTAATATAAGCAAAGACAATAAACTTTGATTATAACTCTAATAGAGTTTGCAGAAATTTAACCACTGAAGTGGTAAAATTTCTATGCCTTGTCAAGATAAAATTTATGTATGATTGTGGGCAAAGAAGTGGAAACTCGTCCCATTGAATTTGTGTCATTCTCATTCCCCTCAAGAGAATGTGATGGAAATATATGATAAGTCTGAATGAAGACAAAATATTACAGTGAAGGTATCAATGGATGTGGACGTGACAATAGACGAAATTATAATCGTCGTCATTATGATAATGAGAACAATAAAGATTCTCAAAATAATCATTCACTCTGTGAAAGTAATATTTGTCATCGATTTGATATGAGATTTTGTAAAGCACATATAGATGATTATGGTTCATTTATGATGTGAATGTGACAACATCTAATTTATGAATACATATTCATTCTTCGAAGAATATGAACTTGCTAGTGGTAGTGAATATACAACACTCACCTCTAGAAGGAAGTTTGAGATGATATAAGAAAATAATGTCATTATTATGGCATGAATGGTCATTGGTCACGTACCTATTGTACGCCAAAATATTTTGGCAATGTGATTATTAAAAGATAACAGTAATGCAAGAAATAGATCTTGCATATAATTTTGGCAATGACCATAATTTATAATTTTCTCTTTAAAAGTGATATTCACCATATGAATGTTGATGAATATGTGGTAGTACCAAATTAATTGATAACTCTAGAAGAGCCAATTATTACTATTTTGGAGGAATACAATTAATTATCATGTCAATTTATTGTGTTGTAATAAGTCTCAAAGAAACTTATTGAGTTTCTAAAGTATTCGCGAAAACGGTTGGTTATATTGAGACTAAAAATAAATGAAAGATTTAATATCTTTCTATTACTACAACTTATAACGGGGTAATATGTATGTGAAAAGTTACTCTGCTTTATTCTCCAATTTGTACTATACAAATAAAAGAATGCCACAATAAAATAGAAGTTTATTGATATAAAAACTCATGTCATAATAAACTTGGAGTTTATTCATAACTGCACACGTCATGGTGTAATCCTAAGGTTTATCAATATTGATAATTTATTCAGTTGGCATAATTGGTTTAGCCATGTTAATTTAAGTATGATGTGCAAATATAAAAGAGAATTCACATGAGTAAATATTAAAGAACTAGAAAGCTCTGTATGGATTCTCTTATATTGTTTGTTCCCATTAATTAATAGACCAACTAAAATTGGGATTGAATCCCAATGAATGCTGGAAATATCAAAGGTGATATGAGCCATTCACCTGCCATGTATACCGCATAAGATGCATTTGTGAGATGGTTACATGTGCGATTATTATTAACCCGCAACCTGGTGTTTGCGAGATAACTTATTCAATATTTTAATTTCGAGCATAATTTCCAGATTTTCTACTCAAGATAGTTTATCTTGATAAGTTGGTTTACATCACAACTGGTTTAGCAAGATGATTTATTGAGTGCCTCCACTTAATAGCTAAACTATTACTTATGAGAACAAAGTTATTTATATATCAGTTTGATATATGTTATATATGGAAGTATATTACATTCTCCTCTCACAAGTGGTTCAGGATCAAGAACCAAATAATTTCATATTATTATTATTGATGTGCGTTATATATTTTGATTAACACCATAATGTACAAAGAAGATTTCCCAAAATTGAGGAAGAAAGTTAGTTTTTCTAACATGAGGAGAAGACAAGATAAACAGTTGAGAAAAAGTTACATGGAATGAATTATTATTAATAGATCTCGATCCCCGAATAAGATAATATGAACTTGAAGTTCATAAAAAGGATAATTCATCTACAATGCAAATCATGCCAGACGCATTTGCTGGCCTAAAGAAAATAACTGTATTCTCACTGCAAATGCTCTTATTAGTATAAGTCCTAGAAGGAAAAAATTTATGGTACATTTAATGCGTATAGACAAATCGGTTTCAAATATAATTCTTGATAAATAAGATGAGTAAATGATCAAAATGATCATAATAAAGAGGCAAGTGATCTAGAACATCACATGACATAACACTTCATAAAATCTCAGGAAAGGTTCACGTACCTGAAAATATGAATGAAGAGATATCTATGTCATGTCTTTATGAAAAAGATTGTTGGAACCGATATGAAATGTTCTTCTATTACATCTATGATAACGTTAAATATATATGAGGATCTTAAGTCTGAAGAAACAATTCAAGTAGAAATGGTTTCATATGAAAGACATATCGTTTGGACATGTAGTTCAAACACTTGAAAGTATAAAATCAAAAGAGTGTGCAATCACTTTTATCTATCTTATATGTCTAGCATGACATAAAACTACGCATCTAAAGTCCATTTATATGGTTTATATGACTTAACATATGACAATCCTTGAAGAATTTTAATTGCTTAAAGATGAAATTCTTGGTCATGAAGTACTACATCCTAAGTGGAATTTATGCATATATGTATCTTGTTATAACTATAAGCATGATAATGTGATAGCGATAATTTTCTCTCTCTATGGAGATATTGAAAAGTCTATTCCACGATATTATATGAAGACATGATATATATACAAGAATGAAGATTTCAAGGTGCAACATATTCATTCAAGTAATAATATGGCTGATTTGTTCACCAAATCTCTACTGATGTCAACCTTTAAGAAGCTAGTGCACAAGACTGAGATGTGAAGACTCACGGATATGAATTGATGCTTTCATCAGGGGGAGTTAATACGCGTTGCACTCTTTTTCTTTACAAGATTTTGCCGCACTGGGTTTTCCTTGCAAGGTTTTTAACGAGACAACCAAAAGACGTATAATTCAACATGTGTACTCTTTTTTCTTTACTAGGATTTTTTTTCCACTGAATTTTATTTTAGTTAAGATTTTAACGAGACACATTACTTATTGAGTAGACATTCAAGGGGTAGTGTTATGAATAGAATAGTAATTAGAGTGAATGTCTATCTTTTAGAAAGTTTGTTACTCTGTGGCTAAGTTATTTTTCCCTATAAATAAAGGGGTCTTACCCCATTGTAAATCATCCCAAATCAATAAGAATTTTCTCTCTACTTTTCTCTGCAATACTCTTCTTCTTCTTTTATTATTCTATAACAATTTCGTTGATTTGTTCGATGGATTTGGTCATTGTCGCCCTCCTTTTTACTTATGATGAGATATGATCCCATATTTATGTACATAATTATCTTAAAAGACTAAAGGCTCTTTGAGTGGTGAAAAATTACAATAATAATTGTTTAAATAAAAAATGGAATATAACATGAAGATTTAATATTTGAAAACTAAATAGAAACTTTTTAACATACTGTTATGTCGGGATATTAATATAAGTTTTATTTGTATATCAAATAAGGTTTTTCATGACCGCTCATGTGACAATTAAAGTAATAAATCAATACACCACTCTTCCTCTTCATAACGGATCTTTCACCCATTTTTTCTTCATAAAGCTTAGTGCAAAGGACATATGATATCCAACAAAGAAAATTAATTTAAGCAATCTATAGGTTTTTTCTTCTGTAATATAAATTCTGTGTTATTGTTTCTTCATATTCTTGTAATGTAAGTACTGGATTTGTGTTTCATTTTCTTTTTATAATTATTGCGTATTATTTTTAGGACGAAACGATATTAATTCCTTTTTTGATGATAGAATAAAAATATTCTTAAACTATTCTATGCTTTATTGTTTGGTCATTTCTCCTTATGTTATTAAATACATTACGCATTTTTAATGTAACGGTTTTCAAACATTATCGATCATCCCGTTTACACATTACCATAAAAGAAGATGTATCTTGCTTAGTAAGTATTTGAACCGTGAGACAGTCACAACCAGGTCAGACGATATAATAAAATATTAACTTTTTTCATGGGCTAAGTAACTAAAAAAATTAATTTGATAATGGCTACAAAAAACTTTCCACCCTTATGTTGTTGGTAGTAACTTCTATAACATTAGTAATAATATTTTAACCAGAGGTCTCGGGTTCGAGTCCCTGGGTATGGAGTCGCCTTTGTTAGAAAATACTTTATCCCTCAATCCCCAATGTGGAATTTCCCGGCGCGAATCCTGATTTAGTCGAACCCCAATGTGAGTACCGAACACCGGACGTGAAACAAAAAAAAAAGAAATGATTGAAATATATATTATCCGATTAAAAACATTTCTTAAGAAGGGTAAATACTTCCGGGCTTCAAGTATCATTGTCGCAGAACACAATCCTCACATTGCTCAAATACATAAGACAATTTCTCATAAGATGATCTTGATTTCTCAAATCTATGATTTTTCGTTTATTTTTTTTGATTTTGTAAAAAAAGTTGTTTTTTCTACTAGAAAAATTATAAAATTAATACTTAACTATTTCTTTAATTCTTTTTACAACCGCGCGAAGTGCGAACGAATATACTAGTATATACATACATGCCTCTTGAATAGCAAATTTTGATGGGAATAGAATTATTCATATAAAATATATTATATAGTGCAAGAATTATACAATTCTAAAAGAAACAGAACCAAATCAATGGCGAGTACACTGTTATTTTCAATCAATTGTGTATAACCATTTAATACAAAAATTTTAAACACACTACCCATATATATATATATATATTCATGCATCTTGAATAGCAAATTTTTATGGGAAAAGAATTACTCATGCAGTATACATACGTAATGCTAGATTATTCACTCCAATATATTAAAATAAACTTAACTCAGATGGAGAGTATACTGTTAATTTAGGCCAAGTAAACATCGTAATTAAGAACTGTAGTTCTATTGATCCAACATGTATACTCATATGGAGAGTAAGTACATCCGATATGGAGGAAGACCTAAAACCGACACATAAATTTATCACTGTTACGACCCAAATTCCCAATACTATCCAATAGAGGAATCAGGAATAATATACGAATTAATGAAATGAAGCTTGAAACTAATTCTAAAATTTAGCTACCCAAGGTCTGGAGTCACAATTCACGAACTACTAAAGAATACTACAAGTATTTGGCTGAAAGAAGTATATATATCTGTTTTGAATGAAATAAAACAACAATCTAAATAATGTAGAGAAGACTCCAGGAATCTGTGGAGGCCAGCAAATCTACCTCGTATCTCCGTAAGAATGCTCAGCTACTACTCGATAACTCAACTCTGGCCGGAACCTAGATCTGCACAAGAAGTGCATAGTGCAGTAACAGTACAACCGACCTCCTATAATGGTAAGTGCCGAGCCTAACCTTGACGAAGTAGTGACGAGGCGACGACGGGGCATTTAGAACATAACCTAGATACAATCTATAATAAAGCAAGAAGGAAATAATAAACTAATTAAACAGTAACTTGCAACAATTAATAAAATAACTCGGTTAACTTTTCCAGATCTCAGCTATAACCAATCCTCACAAAAATTTCCAAGTTTCAATTTAAAATAACGGTAAAAGCAGAGTATGGGAACAACAGAACAAAACAATAAGGTTTCTAGTCTTTATCATATAATCAGTAAAACATGAATATCCTCCCTTATTGCTCCTTGTTGTAGCGCGCAACCCGCTCCCACCTGTCCACCCTTATTGCTCCTCCCTATATATATCACCCTTATTTATCCTGTTGCGGCGTGCAACCCGATCCCACCTGTCCTCCCTTATTACTCCTTGTTGAGGCGTGAAAAAAACCAGTGCACCCCAGGGCGAGACACTAGGCCTAATGAAGCCCTTATCAAGCAAGTATTGCAACTGTTCTTTCAATTCTTTCAACTCCGATGGAGCCATCCGGTACGGAAGAATAGAAACGGGCTGAGTGCCAGGAGCCACATCAATGCAAAAATCAATATCCCTGTCGGGTGGCATCCCCGGCAGGTCTACCGGAAACACCTGGGAAACTCACAAACAATAGGCACTAAATCTATCGAAGAGACTTCAGCATTAGAATCACGAATATGAGCCAAATAAGCCAAACATCCCTTCTCAACCATGCGACGAGCCTTGGCATATGAAATTACTCTGCTGGGAGAATGACCAGGAGTCCCTTTCCATTCTAATCGAGGCAACCCTGGCAAGGCTAACGTAACTGTCTTGGCGTGACAGTCCAAGATGGCATAATAAGGTGACAAAAAATCCATGCCCAATATGACATAGAAATAGACCATGTCAAGAAACAAAACGTCTACACTAGTTTCAAGGCCCTCAACAACGACCACACACGAACGATACAAACTATCTACCACAATAGCATCCCCCACCCGCGTAAATACATAAACAGGAACACTCAAGGAATCAGGGGGCACAACTAAATACGAGGCAAAATATGATGACACATAAGAGTAAGTAGACACCGGACAAAACAAAACTGAAGCATCTTTATTGCAAACTGAAATGGTACATGTGATAACGACATCGGAGGATTTCGCCTCAGGTCTGGCTGGAAATGCATATAATCTGGGCTGGGCCCTACCACCCTGAACCACGTCTCTGGGAGGACCTGTGATAGGCGGACCTCCGCCTCTAGGGGGGCTGGTTGTCACGACCCAAAATCCATAAGGTCGTGATGGCGCCGCACACCACTGTCAGGCAAGCCAAACATTAAATGGTTAAGTTAAGTTCCTGTTTTAGCATTTTTGAAATCATTACCTTTCACTTTATTACATGATAACTGAATAAAATCCGCTAAGTTAATATGACAGTTTAATATTCCATTTTTATAAAATACATCCCAAACACATCCCAGAACCCGGTGACACAAGTACATGAGCATTTTCTAAGAATTTTACAAATTCTACAAAGGTTGTCCGAAATAAAAACTGGACAAGGAATAACAATGAAAATACAATACATAGAAGAAGACTCTGCCGACTGCGGGTCGTCTCCGAATGATGCAGCTCGTCTAAGTCTCCAAGTCAACCATATTGCTATGAAGGTACCTGTGAACCAAAATGCACAGCAAGTATAGCATGAGTACGAAAACAACGTGTACTCAGTAAGTATCCCGCCTAACCTTAGAGAGGTAGTGACGAGAGGTCGACTTGATACTTACTAAGGTCCAACAAAATAATTTAACAAGATATGATATCAGTAATAGTCATACGAGGATGATAAAAACAGTAAATATTAAATAAAATCGTAATTCAAATAAATACTGAAAGTAAATAAACAATTACTACTTCATTTTCCCCCAAATATCTTAAATAAACAATTACTTCTTCATTTTTTCCCCCAAATATCTTGTCACTTCAAAATTCATGAAATCATTAACAATTTAGCATGCGCATACATGATAAGGACAACCAGCCAGAGCCATCATAATAATCATATCTGTGCACTGCCGAGGGTCGAATGACCCGAACCATAATATATCTTTCAATCTTGCCGTGGCGTACGGCCCGCTCCCATGAGAGTGGGGTAAAAAACACTCCGCTTGTGGAATGGAAATTGCGAAGCAGTCATGCACAATCAATAGTCCACCCCGACTACATCGGGAAAACAAATACTCAAGTAAATGAAAAATTTCTCTTTTAAAAGTCACAAAAATAGTATTTAAAACTTTTTCTCGAAATTCATTTTTCAAGTTTAATAATATTCAATAATATAACCTTATCAGGAATACAATTATCCACGGGGGAAATCAATTCTCTTTCTAAATGATTAAGAAAGGTACACTCTAGCCTTCTTAGGAAATAAATTACCAAATTCAATAGCATTATTAGTCTAATATTATTAGCAGGATCACATGTACAACACGTAAGGCATGCTAGTGGGTCCTAAACTACCCCGACATAAACATAATAATAGCTACGCACAGACTCACGGCACTTCGTGCGTACGTATCCCCCACAAATAGTAGCACATATTTAATTAGTTCACCTATGGGGACAATTCCCCCTCACTAGTTTAGAAATGAGACTTACCTCGCTCCGAAATTCCATAACCGGCTTCCAAGCCCTTCCGACGACTCCAATGGACGCACAACGCCCCAAAACTATCCAAATAACGACAAACCAATGAAAATATGTACTCTAATATTTGTAATAAATTCAAATTATATAATATCCCAACTCCGCTCAGTGAATTGACCAAAATGCCCTCGGGCCCACGTGCCCGAATTCCAAAATTTCTCAAAGATAAACTCTACCCATATCTTTACTAGTTAGAATATACAATTTACTCAAATATTCATTCTCAATTCGTGGCTAAAATCCAAATTACCAAAATTTTCTAGGTTTTCTAAAATTCCCAATTTTCCACAATTTATCATGTTCAATCCATGCACAAACCTTGTATTTAACTTGGAATGAGTAGAAACAACTTACCTTGACATAGGTGACGAAATTGCCCTCTAGAAGCTCTCCAAAAATCGCCCACACCAAGTGAAAGAATGAAGAAATGGCCAAAATCCCGTTTAAAATACTTCACTGCCCAGACAAACCTTCTATGTGATCGCACTTCTTCAACCGCGATCGCACAAGCCAACCTGCTGCCTCCCATGATTTACTCTACGTGATCGCACTCTCATCCACGCGATCGCACTCTCATCCACGCGATCTCACTCTCATCCATTCCCAACTCCCTCCAAATTTCCTCCTTCGCGATCGTAGCTTCCCCCTTGCGTTCGCACATGCCAACCCAGCAGCCCCCAGGTGCACTGTGCGATCGCACTAACCAAAAATCAACCTTCAATTTTTTACTTCTTTGCGATCGCATAACTAGGACCGCGATCGCATTTCACACCAGATGCACCAGCAAACAGTAGCAGCAAATCACACAAAAATGGCCCGAAACCACCCCGAAACACACCTGAAATGCACTTCAAGACAAACTTAGGAAATTTTTTCAAAATGCTGACTTCCATAATATACGCCGAAACACTCCCAGGTTATCCAAAGCCCAATCCGGACATACTCCCAAGTCTGAAATCATCATACAAACCTGCAGGAACCTTCGAATCCCGATTCAGAGGTCGTTTACTCAAAATTCCAGTCTTAGTCAATTTCTCCAATTTAAAGCTTCTGAAATGAGAATTTTCCTACGATTTGACTCCGAACTTCCCGAAATTAAATTCCGACCACACCTACAAGTCATAACACCTTAAATGGAGTTGCTCATGGTCTCAAACTGCTGAACGACGCGCTAGAGCTCAAAACGACCGGTCGAGTCGTTACATTCTCCCCCACTTAAACAGACGTTCGTCCTCGAACATGCGAAGAACTGCTCTGGAGTTATCTAAGTCCACTGTTTAACACTTCGCGCACCTGCCCGTGCTACCACAACCCAGCTGAGTATATTAGCTTGATCAAATAAGAAGATTTCTTCTTTTATCCATATAATAGGCTCAGAATCCAGCTCCAACACCTGAAATCTCTCTGCCAGGCCTAGTTCCAATATATAAACACCGTATCAACTACCATACGATATACCAGAACATGACTGCATACCTTTTCTGAATTAGCACCAAGCACCGCATACTTCATTATCTGACCACAATGACACTCCCTGAACCTTAATAGACAAAATTCCACGAATCTAATGCTCCCAATGCACCTTATGATGATATATATATATATATATGCATCCTGCTATAATGCTAGCGATACCACCTCAACGGAGGAGATGTGTAGAAATTCCTAACCAACTGTAGATTTAACCAAACATTGAATCTTTCCTCTTGACTTAGATCATCATCTCATTACGAACCAAATAGTGGTAATTGTCCTTCAATATATTCCGCACAATCTTATCACACTGATCCCTGATCTAATAATCTCGTCTCACCTAGTATGAACTGCTCAGACAACAAATCACCCCAAACATGACCAACAGTCTTACATGACACCACCACGCGCCAATATGCCATAACTTGAACATGATACATAAAGAAATGACCGAGGAAAAGACTACTCGACTCACGCAACTTATTATGAACTCTTCTCAGAAAATAGAAAGTAAAACAAAAGAAAAATAAATATAGGAACCTTACTCATCATCACACTGTTGCTGCGTGAAACCTGATCCAAATAACATAAAAATTCACGTAAGAAGACACACACCGAGCTAAATTGCTCACTACCAAAAATATCGAACATCGGTCACAAGCATGCTAAGTGCACAATACCATCCTGGGGAGGCTGATAAAGCCATATGCTACAAAACTTAAGCACAACCGAGGTACGCTATATATACTCTGAATCTCAAGAGCTCTCCTGCTCGGATAACATCATCACTACACGAAGACTCAACACATAGGGATCTATCAAGCCGTTTCACAACTCACACGACACAATCACAACATTACATGAATTGGACAAAGACGGAACAACATCTGATATTCCAACACCTCTCTTTGAGGAGCACTATACTGAAATGAACACATCTAACTCATAAGAAGCCCATAATCTTGTTTTAATCCATTCACACACTCCAAGTCGATTCTGCTTGCACTGAACTAGGATGATAGCTTTACCTGGGTCCATAGTAACCCACTTCCTATCATAACACGCAAGAACAACCATTATAGCAGGGAAAAACACCCACAATCCACAACCAACTGAACCGAACGCCTTCCAGGCATAAATTCTCAAATAAGCAATGTTGCACCCCCTTATAATTGGTCTAAATCTTCAATCAATCAGGTGACTACCTGTCACACTTATACCATCTTCCCGTGGTCATGCTCCCACGACCTTCCACGAGGTAACAAGTCTGCACATCCATACCATCGACCACACAAATGCTGCAAAACACATAAAGAACCCATGACCAGGGTACAAAGCCTCTTTCACCGAATATCGATCTCAGGTGACACTGAAGATAACACTAGCTTACTATGAACTTCCAAATCACTTTTTGTTGCTCATCCGAGCTCATGACATCCTTGTTTACACCGAACCGCAATATCTATTCTCACTCCCAGCTCCACACTGACTACTGCACCTAACATGCCAATATGAAATAGCGCAAGAATTCCATCATAACTCCTGAACCACTAATAGGAGAAACACCTCATCATATAGAAACCTCTTACTTACCTTAATTCAAGAGAATAATAACAACACTCAAGTGAACACAATCACCCAACATGTACATCCTTAAGTAGTGGTATGAACCACCATAAACCTTCTGGGATATGCCTACACCTGACATGCCATAGCACTCGAATGCTCCCACATGAAATCTATTATGATGGTCGACAAGCCCCGCACACACCGTCCCAAACCACATGCATAATTTAATCACACTTACGAAACTGATCACTGCCGTACATGTGCCATTTAAACCATGGCTAACCAATCCATCTTCTCTCTAATTATCCTTAATTGCCTCAGAAATAATAGTAACTCCATTCAACTCATAATAAACTCAATCCTCACTCATCCTGAGTGGCCTTGATTCATGAGACCGTGCTGTCTCAATCTCACAACCCGTCTCATACCCCTCTGATAACCTTTCTACACCCCGAAGTTTACTTCTCTCACTCTCCCAATACTATCCTGCACGCTGAAACATATCATAGAACACTCCAACCGTCTTCCCTTTTCTCAGAAATTATACTGCAAAAACTCGACTCTTAATCATACTGCTGCCTGAAACCCTTAAACGCCGTATTCTTAACTTTCGAATTCACTAGGACCTCTATTGGGAGTCACCCACTCTGACTGGCCCCGAATATAATCAACTCAAAGGCTATTCTAGCACATGAACACCATTTTCAATGAAGCACGTGACTGAGTCACTACCCTACAGCTCGCCCATGCCTTAAGCATAAATTCTAAATCTCCCAAAACCTAAACCTGGTCCAATAGGACCAACTTGTGCACATATTTATCAAATTCCATGCATAATTACCATTATACTCCTTTCTCTTAGCTGTACTAACTTGCCAATATGCCGACAATCCGCAACCCCATGAGAAGGTAATCCTACAACCCAACTGAAGGCGGCGGGACTCCCCTACTTAGCCCGAAGCTACTCCTTGCACGACTCTAGACCCTGCTGAGATCCTTTCTCCTTTGTTAGCATGATTTTGCTTAACCAATCCGTCCAATCCTTCCAAATTCTCTTGTTAGCACTCCCTAAATACTAAAATTCCCTATCATCATTCACACATTCTGCCTCCTACCGAATAGCCACCAGAATCCATCGCAGAAGCTTGCCAACCATGCAACCGCTAACCTATTCACATGAGATAACCCACCTGTGGAAATCACCAACTGACACCTTCCAACGACGCTGAAATGCACACCCTCCACAACATCAATATCCCATCCTAAACCTGCTCTCGTTCACCAACTTTACCAGTTCGTCCGCTCCTCATGGACATCTACTAAATGCACCACAACATCTTTAAACTCACCGCCACATTGCGTCTTTCTTCATTCCTAACAACTCCTCCCTGTTGTACCCAACCTTCCACCGAAACAACCAAAGTTTCCATTTAAGCTCGTGGACCCAATCACCATCCACTAAAACTCTCACACTTTCCCTAAAGATAGGCAGCTGTCTTACCACTGACTCCTGTGCTACGCTGTCACTCTCCCACTTGATAAACTCGTTCCTTTAAACAACTACCTGACTTCCGTTCCTTACACCTGGCCTTTTAGAAAGGAAACCATCGCCTAGCACTTTTCACATACCCTCATTCACCGTATGCTGCCCAATTGCTGCCTCAATTCAATATCATTCTCCGCAACTCTTATACTAGTAGGTCACCACGACTTCAAACTCTCCGAAGATCATCTATCTCGAGTTTCCTTCATTATCAACACTTATCCAGTACTGAACCACCGCGCCTCATGATCTCTGACAACCGCTTCCTCAATACTTCTTCACAATACTCTGACCCCATGCAACCGAAGAAACCAAATAACCAACAAACTTAACACATTCCATTCAATCAATGACGACGTTATCACATCACAAGTGAATACTCCACCTTACTTGAAAACACCAAGCCTTACTACTTTATCAACCCAAAACCTGACCATTTATAGTCCAAATGCCTTTCCTCTGCCGGAACTAAAATGCTGAAATCTCGAAATTACGCCCTGAGAAGACCTCCCTTCAAGCCATTCATCACCCCCAACCTACGGGCAAGCATTCTACCATCATATCAACACCGCGCGATAACCAACCGTAAGCACCTTAACAACGTGAGCATAACCTCAAAGTTCTAAGAATCACAGCCACTGGCTGAAACAACATAATATTCTTCTGCAGGGCAACAACAACATCCCCAACCAACTACACATGGAAAACATCTCGCACCATATCTATAGCACCATTTAAATTTCTCAAATTCCTGATTCATAGAAAGCACTTCGCGACGCATAAGATTGAGTAGGAAGAAACGTAGGCATAAGCCTCAGAGGAATCAAATCGCACAACGAGGAATCAAGAAGGGAAGTACTCCTAACAACCCTGTAGCCTCTCGAAGATAAGTACAAACATCTCCGTACCGATCCGCAAGACTTTACTAGACTTGCTCATGACTCGTGAAACCTAAGGGAACCTAGAGCTCTGATACCACGTTGTCACGACCCAAAATCCATAAGGTCGTGATGGCACCGGACACCACTGTCAGGCAAACCAAACATTAAATGGTTAAGTTAAGTTCCTGTTTTAGCATTTTTGAAATCATTACCTTTCACTTTATTACATGATAACTGAATAAAATATGCTAAGTAAATACGACAGTTTAATATTCAATTTTTATAAAATACATCCCAAACACATCCCAGACCCGGTGACACAAGTATGTGGGCATTTTCTACGAATTTTATAAATTCTACAAAGCTTGTCCGAAATACAAATTGGACAAGGAATAACAATGAAAATACAATACATAGAGAAAGACTCTGTTGACTGTGGGTCGTATCCGAATGATGCAGCTCGTCTAAGTCTCTAAGTCAGCCATATTGCTATGAAGGTACCTGTGCAACAAAATGCACAACAAATGTAGCATGAGTACGAAAACAATGAGTACTCAGTAAGTATCCCGCCTAACCTCAGAGAGGTAGTGACGAGAGGTCAACTTGACACTCACTAAGGTCCAATAAAATAATTTAACAAGATATGATATCAGTAATAGGCATACGAGGATGATAAAAACAGTAAATATTAAATATGACCGTAATTCAAATAAATACTGAAAGTAAATAAACAATTACTACTTCATTTTCCCCCAAATATCTTAAATAAACAATTACTTCTTCATTTACCCCTCCAAATATCTGGTCACTTCAAAATCCATGAAATCACTAACAATTTAGCATGTGCATACAGGATAAGGACAACCGGCCTGAGCCATCATAATAATCATATATGTGCACTGCCGAGGGTCGAACGGCCCGAACCATAATATATCTTTCAATATCGCCGTGGCGTACGGCCCGCTCCCGTGAGAGTGGGGAAATAACACTCCGCTCGGGAAATATAAATTGCGAAGCGGTCACATGCAGCCATGTACAATCAACAGTCCACCCCGACTACATCGGGAAAACAAATACTCAAGTAAATGACAAATTTCTCTTTTAAAAGTCACAAAAATAGTAGTTAAAACATTTTCTCAAAATTCATTTGCCAAGTTTAATAATATTCAATAATATAACCTTATCAGGAATACAATTATCCACGGGGGAAATCAATTCTCTTTCTAAATGATTAAGAAAGGTACACTCTAGCCTTCTTAGGAAATAAATTACAAAATTCAATAGCATTATCAGTCTAATATTATTGGCAGGATCACATGTACAACACGTAAGGCATGCTAGTGGGTCCTAAACTACCCGGACATAAACATAATAGTAGCTACGCATGGACTCCCGTCACTTCGTGCGTACGTAACCCCCACAAATAGTAGCACATATTTAATTAGTTCACCTATGGGGACAATTCCCCCTCACAAGGCTAGAAAGGAGACTTACCTCGCTCCGAAATTCCATAACCGGCTTCCAAGCCCTCTTACGACTCCAATGGACGCACAACGCTCCAAAACTATCCAAATAATGACAAACCAATGAACATATACTCTAATATTTTTAACAAATTCAAATTATATAATTTCCCAACTCTGCTCAGTGAATTGACCAAAATGCCCTCGGTCCCACGTGCCCGGATTCTGAAATTTCTCGAAGATAAACTCTACCCATAGCTTTACTAGTTCGAATATACAATTTACTCAAATATTCATGCTCAATTCGTGGCTAAAATCCAAATTACCAAATTTTTCTAGGTTTTCTTCAGAATTCCTAATTTTCCACAATTTTTCATGTTCAATCCATGCACAAACCTTGTATTTAACTTGGAATGAGTAGAAACAACTTACCTTGACATAAGTGACAAAATTCCCCTCTTGAAGTGCTCCAAAAATCGCCCACACCAAGTGAAAGAATGAAGAAATGGCCAAAATACCGTTTAAAATACTTCACTGCCCAGACAAACCTTCTATGCGATCGCACTTATTCAACCGCGATCGCACAAGACAACCTGCTGCCTCCATGATTTTCTCTATGTGATCGCACTCTCATCCATGCGATCACACAAGCCATTCCCAGCTCCCTCCAAATTTCCTCCTCTGCAATCGCAGCTTCCCCCTTGTGTTCGCACAGGCCAACCCAGCAGCCCCCAGGTGCACTGTGTGATCACATTCACCTTCTTGCGATCGCACTGACCAAATATCAACCTTCAATTTTTTCCTTCTTCGCGATCGCACAACAAGGACCGTGATCGCATTTCACACCAGATGCACCAGCAAACAGCAGCAGCAAATCACCCAAAAATGGCCAAAAACCACCCCGAAACACATCCGAGGCCCACGGGACCCCGTCCAATCACACGACTCAGTCCCATAACATCCCACGGACTTGATCGAGGCCTCAAATCACATCAAACAATGCCGAAACCAAGAATCACACCCAAATCCAAAATTTATGAACTTTGAAATTTCAAACTTGCATATTCGATGCCGAAACCTATCAAATCACGTCCGATTGATGCCAAATTTTGCACACAAGTCATATTCGACATTACGGACCTGCTCCAACTTTTGGAATCGCATTCCGACCCCGATATCAAAATTTTCACTTCCGGTCGGATTCTTCAAAACCTTCAAATTTCTCTCTTTAGCCAAATGACTTCAATATGACCTACGGGCATCTGAATTCACTTACGATCATGCTCCTAACTCCAGAATCACCATACGAATCTATTCTCAGGCTCAGACATCCCAAACGGACATCCATATCACTGAAATTCTCTTCAAGATAAACTTAGAAAATTTCTTCAAAATGCTGACTTCCACAATATATGCCGAAATGCTCCCGATTTATCCAAAGCCCGATCCGGACATACGCCCAAGTCCAAAATCATCATACGAACCTGCATGAATCTTCAAATCCCGATTCGGAGTTCGTTTACTCCAAATTCCAATCTTAGTCAATTTCTCCAACTTAAAGCTTCTGAAATGAGAATTTTCCTTCCGATTTGACTCCGAACTTCCCGAAATTAAATTCCTACCACACCTACAAGTCATAACACCTGAAACGGGGATGCTCATGACCTCAAACCGCTGAACGATGTGCTAGAGCTCAAAATGACCGGTCGGGTCGTTATATTGGTCTCCACCCCTAGCGGCCTGACCTCCACCTCTAACAATCTGGACCCTACCTATGGCTACCTGAACCCTACCTCTGACTGGCTAGGCAGGTGGTGCTGTAGCTGGTGCTGTAGCTGGTGCCAGAACTATGGCACGAGAACCCTTGTACTGATGCTGATTACCCAAAAATCTCGGACAAGCTCTCCAAATATGTTCATATTCCGCACACTCAAAGCATCCCTCTTGATATAAGGATGACCCTGACGAGCCAGCTGACCACGATAATAACTCTGCAGAGGAGGTGCTCTGATAGGAGCTGATGGAGCACTATAGGCTGGCTGAGAAGAAGGATGCGTATAAAAACCACAACTACCAGAAGTACCATGTGAAGCCTGAAGTGCTGAATGGAATGGACTATGATGAAATTAACCCCACCTCTAGATGAATCACCGTTGAATCCCACGGAATGGTGAGGCGTCTTGTCTGACCCCTGACCTCCCATCCCGAGAACCGTCTCAACTCTTGCCACATTGGCTGCATCCTGAAAGGAAATCTCGATCCCTGTCTCCTTATCCATCTGCAACCTGATGGGCTGAGCAAGGCCCTCAATAAATCGCCTGACCCCCCCTCTCTCTCTCTGTGGGCAACAAAAGAATGGCATGTCTATCCAAATCCATAAAGCGATTCTCATACTGGGTGGCAGTCATCCTTCCCTACTGAAGTTGCTCAAACTGACGACGATTCTCCTCTCTAGTAGTGATAGGCAAAAACTTCTCCAAAAAGAGATGCGCAAGCTGATCCCAAGTCAGAGCAGGTGACCCAGCTGGTCTAGTCAACAAATAATCCCTCCAACATTTCTTGGCGGGACCAGTCATCTAAAAATCAGCAAAGTCGACCCCATTCGTCTCCAAGATACCCATGTTTGGAAGAACCTCATGATAGCTATCAAGATATTCCCGAGGATCCTCTGAAGTAGCACCACTGAAATGAACAGGGAAAAGCTTGATAAACCTGTCCAGTCTCCATAAAGCATCAGAGGACATAACTGCTCCATCAACAAGCGGTGCTGCAAAAAATGGCTGAACTATCCCAGCTATATTGGCTGCTAGGGTCTGAATCTGTGGAGTAATCTGATTAGGAGTGTGAGTAGCAGGAGTCTGGACTCCTACTCCAGCCTGAGATACGACTGCTGCCACGGGGTGTGTGCCAGTCTGGGCTACACTCTCCATAATACCCATTTATCGGACCAAAGCGTCCTGAAGCACCGGGGTAGCAATAAATCCATCTGGGACCTGAGTTGGTCTCGCTGGAACGGTCCTAGATGGAGCCCCCTCATCAATCTCTATCTAGGGCTCTGCAGTTGGGGCTGCTGTCTAAGCAATGGGCTGAGTCCTGCCCCTGCCTCGGCCTCTGACATAGCCTTGGACTCTTCCCCTAGTAGGAGCTACTGCTGCTGGAGGACCTAAATGTTGGTCAGCGGAAGAGGAAGCACGTGTTCTCACCATCTGCGAGAGGATAGAAGAGTTTAATCAGTATTAGAGATAACAAGAATTGCATGATAGAGTAGAAATAAAAATTGAGTTTGTTCCTCACTTTATAGCCTCTGAGAGATAAGTACAGACGTCTCCGTACCGATCTCTTAGACTCTATTAAGCTTGTTCATGAATTGTGAGACCTAGGAAACCGGGCTCTGATACCAACTTGTCACGACCCAAATTACCAACCCTCGGGATCGTGATGACGCCTAACACCAAACTTGCTAGGCAAGCCAATGTTAGAAACTAATTAACCGTTTTCTTAAAACAATTTAATTAAATATAAGCAAGCAGTTGAGAATAATGTGAAATCTAATACTATCCAATAGAGGAATCAAGAATAATGTACGAATTAATGAAATGAAACTCGAAACTAATTCTAATATCTAGCTACCCAGGTTCTGGAGTCACAATTCATGAACTACTAAAGAATACTACAAGTATTTGGCTGAAAGAAATATATATATATGTTTTGAATGAAATAAAATAGCAATCTAAATAATGTGGAGAAGACTCCAAGAATATGCGGACGCAAGCATATCTACCTCGTGTCTCCGTATGAATTCTCAGCTACTACTCGATAACTCAACTCTTGCCGTAACCTGGATCCGCACAAGAAGTGCAGAGTATAATATCAATACAACCGACCCCATGTACTGGTAAGTGCTGAGCCTAACCTCGACGAAATACGGCGGTGCATTTATAACATAACCTGGATATAATGTATAATAAAGCAAGAAGGAAATAATAAACTAATTAAACAGTAACTTGCAACAATTAATAAAACAACTCGGTTAAGTTTTCCAGATCTCAGCTATAACCAATCCTCACAAAAATTTCCAAGTTTCAATTTAAAATAACAGTAAAAGCAGAGTATGGGAACAATAGAATAAAACAATAAGTTTTCCAGTCTTTATCATATAATCAGTAAAACAAGAATATCCTCCCTTATTTCTCTTTGTTGCAGCGTGCAACCCGCTCCCACCTATCCACACTTATTGCTCCTCCCTATATATATCACCCTTATTTCTCCTGTTGTGGCGTGCAACCCGATCCCACCTGTCCTCCCTTATTACTCCTTGTTACGGCGTGCAACCTGCTCCCATCAGACAATTACATCTCTTTATTTATAAAAGAATCTTACAATTTAGGTCAAAGCCTTTCATAATATTTATGTCTCAACAATTGTAAGCAGAAAGCTGTAATATTCATGAACTTCAGCAATTATCGTTTCACAATGAAACCAACCAGAGTGTATCGTAAAACACTGTCAACCAGCTCAACCCTTTTTGTACCACAATGATGCCAAGGGATCAACTAACACTTCCAAATACGTGAAACAATATTTAACAACAAGTTGACGAAAACAAATAGACATAGAGGCGTCGAAATCACGGAAACAATCAAGACAGGAATATAGTGAATTGGAACCGGGGAAAGGATCATGTTAAACAGATAATTTAGTGGTGCATAGATACTCGTCACCTCACCTATACACCACATACATGAAATTTCACATAGCATTTATGTTGGGGATTCCTATTCCCTCAAGTTAAGGTTAAACCAAACACTTACCTCAATTTCGCAGGCCACTCACTGCTCAATCACAACTTTTCCTTTATAATTTTCATCTAACCTGCTCGAATCTAATCATAATTGGTTCAATATCATCAATTATTTCTAAAGGAATTAACTTTAATGAAAAACTATGGTTTTCCTATGTTCTCCTATTAAAATACAAAAATTGACCCCGGGCCTGCTTGGTCTAAACTCAAGGTTTGGACCAAAACTCGTTTACCCATTCTCCCCTGAGCCCGGATATACAATTGGTTTTGGAATCCGACCTCAATTCGAGCTCTAAATTCCCAAATTTTGAAATTCTTAAGTTCTACCCAAAAATCCCAAATTTTACCATGAAAGTTATAGGTTTTCGTTTGAAATCTTGTAAAAAGTTGAAAATGATTGAAAGAAAGTAGTTAGGAATCACTTACATATGATTTGGAGAAGTTTGAGTCTTTGAAAAATTTCCTATGGAGGTTTAGGGTTTGAGAGAATTGAAAAATGGGTGAAAATCCCGTCTAAAATCCCACTTAACAGGCTGCGGTTATTGCAAATGTGATCATTGCGAACCCTTCGAATTTTTTTTTTAAGCAATCCACTAGGCAGGGCCTAGGGCTAGTTTTATTAATACTAAAAAGCGAAAAAAGAACCACATAGGAAGAGTACAAATAAGAGGGACAATAGCACCAGTAGTGTTGCCTCTATGCCTTGGCTATATGATCACTCCTCTGCGCCTCACAATGCCCTTATGGCAGCCTCATGTAGAGGAATCATGGTGTAGATGCCGGCAAAGTCTCACGAGGGCATATAATCTCATAACCATTTGGATGTCTTTCCAAAGGCATAGGGCTAGAGCAACACAAACTGGGCTAAACCTTACCTTACTAATCCTATGGAGGCAATTAAAAAGCCTCACCTACTAGCATACATGTAAAAAGAAAGAACTAGCTAGCACTAAATATTCTATGATCATCACAGAGTTTATAACATACTCTGTGATGATATTACAAATGACTATGCTAATAAAATGGTAAAATAAGATGTAGTAGAAATTTGAGTCTTGTCCTTTCATCTTCAAGCTTGTGAGTTCTTCAACTTGTTGTTCCTTGCTTTCCACTTCAACTATCTTCAAAATGTCTTCAAACTTCATCATTTCTTCTTGGATCTATTTGATCTTGTGGAGGTGGTAGGGGCAGCCCCCCCTTTTTGTTTTTCAACTCTCATAGGCAGTTTTCTAATGATTAATTCTTGTGTGACCCTGCCATCCCAACTATGTTGCCTCTCGTGTGTCTTCTTCTTACTTTTATTCGATCCACTTCTAAGATGTCTTGGTGAGAGATCTCCTTCCCTAGCCACATCAGCAAAGCTTGCATCTAGTTGTTCTTGCTCTTCCCCTTCTTCATAAAGGTCATGCCCCATGTCCACATCAAAAGCTTTAGTAGGGTTTAATCCGGACACTAAAGCTCCTGGCTCATGACTCTTAGCCACTATTCCAATAGATTTAGAAATAGTAGCTACTGCCTTTTTATCAAGAGAATTTAAAGTATCCATATCATGCGTAACAAGAGCATGAAGGATATTTGTAGGAGTCAAATTGTACCTTGTAATAGGCGAACTTATGCTTGCCACGTTTCCTATAGATAGAGCCCTAGTATTATGGTCATTTTTTGATGTAGCTGCTACAATTTGCTGCTGCCCGAATGGTATAAAAACAGGAGCATTCAGACTTAATCCTCTCTTGTTTGCTCCACTATCCGTAGAATTAGAAACCTGTTATCTTTGCACCTTTACTGCCTCATCCTTTGATGGAGGAGTTTCTGAAAATTGAGCTGCCTCATAAATTACTGCTGCTTTAGCATTTGCGACCTAAATGTCGCATTTGCGAATTCTGGGTTTGCTGGGCAGTCTTCGTATTTGCGAGGATAGCCTTCCCAGGCCTGGTTCGCATTTGCAAACAAAAATGTCGCATTTCCCAGGTCTCCGGAACCAAAATACGTGTCCGATACCAGTGATTTAAAACATTAATTCATTTCTTTATTTCCTTAAAAATCCAGCATAACAATTTTCTTCAAAAATTGATTTCTAAAGCTAGGGACCTCGGAATTCAATTCCGGGCATACACCCAAGTCCCATATTTTGCTGCGGACCTCCTGGGACCGTCGGAACACGGGTCCAGGTCCGTTTACTCAAAATGTTACTAAAAATCAAAATTTTAACTCTAAACATTATCATTTCTTATATTTTCACATAAAAGCTTTCCGGATTCACGTCAAGACTAGCACGCAAATTGAGGTAATTATAATTAGTCTTTTTAAGGATATTGAGTCAAGAATAGTGTCTTAATTCATAAGATGACCCCTTTGGGTTATCACAATTAATTATTTGAAATTAATAGAGGGAGACCATAGAAGCATATTCCTATCACTATTTAATCATGATTGCGTTATAATTACAAAATTAATTCAATGTATAAACTCAGATGAAGAGTCAATATATTTTATTATTAACTAGTAATTATACTCAACAAGTTCATAATAAATTTATTCGATATGGAGGAAGACCTAAAATTGACACATAATTTTTTTTGCCTCACTATAAAGAGATAGTGGAGACCATAGGGGTTAATTCCCATCACCATTTAATCACAACCATATATTTTCTTTGAATATTAAGTTTCAAAATTCAAAAAATTTCCCAGTACCCCACCCATACAGCTCTGAAACGCTAGAAAATTCATTAATCACCGCATAGCAATGAGTATTGCTCACTGGGTGATTTTTCATGTATCTACAAAGTTTCTGGTCAATCGGAGATTGTAAAGTCATTATCTCCAAAACTGCGACCAAATTCGAAGTGTTACGATTTTAAGCATTTTTAGGAATTTAAAAATATGAGTTAGATTCTAATCATATATCAGTTTATGTGAAATAAACATGTGTTACTATGTTTCAAATTTAAAATAAATAAACCCGACATAGCGAATGATTTTTCATATTCAAATCACGTTTTAACCCTACAAATTGCCAAATATGAGATAATACACTGGATAACAATGAGTATTTACTCACCCGATCATTTTCGATGAACCCACCAAATTTCAGATTAATTCGAGATCATGAAATTCATGATCACCAAAACTATACCACATTCGAATAAGTCATTTTAGGCGAATTTAAGAATAAATCAATGTGATTTACATTCTTTTCATGTATCATGTCAAGTTAAATCATCATGCGTAATCATGTTCTAGATTTAACACTAAAAATTCATATATAAAGAACAATTTTCATAGTTAAAACTCATTTAATCCAATAAACTGTTTAAAACCCCATCCAAACGACCTCGAAACACCGAAACATGACACAATTCATTGCTTAGCAATGTGTTTCTCACCAAGTTGTTTTCAATGAACCTACCAATTTTAGTTCAATTGGAGTTCGTCAAATACACGACTTCTAAATTTATTTCCAAATTCGGAGAATAACCATTTAGGCATTTTCTTGGATTAATATAAAGATGAGCATGCTTTCTATTTTCCTTATAAATATTCCATGAGCACAATACATAGATTATGTCCTTCCTTTAGCATAAGGTATATATGGTTCCTATTAAATTAAATTGTCCTCCTATTTTATATACATGAGAATCCAAGATGTTACTGTTTAATATATTTTGTGAAAACTTCAATGTCTTTTCTCATGAATTAGCTTAACGCCATTAGTACCAAGAGGTAAACCTGTTTGGTGTAGATGAAAACTCCAGTACTAGCATAAACATATCAAGGACAATTTTTCACATGGTACATGGGTATATTTATTCATGACTCAAAAAAATAGACCACTTTTGTGGATTGTAATGAATCGGCCGGTCGTTTCGAGAGTTGTAGCACCGTTTTCCCTATTTTCTGCTTATTTTGTCCTTTAATGTTGTTTTATGACTTATGGGGCTAGTTGGTTCGGGTCCGGAAGGATTTCAGAATGAATTGAGACACTTAGTTTCATAATGGAAAGCTTAAGTTGGAAAAGTTGACAGGATGTTGACTTATGAGTAAACGACCCGAATTTATGTTTTGATGGTTCCGTTAGCTCCGTTGGGTGATTTTGGACTTAGGAGCGTGTCCGAATTGTGATTTGAAGGTCCGTAGTGGAATTAGACTTGAAATGGCAAAAGTTGAAATTTTGGAAGTTTGACCAGGGGTGGACTTTTTGATATCAGTGTCAAATTGGATTTTCAGAAGTTGGAGTAGGTTGGTGGTGTCATTTGTGAATTGTGTGCAAAATTTGATGTCAATCGGACGTGGTTTGAAAGGTTACGATGTCGTTTGTAGAATTTTGAAGTTTCAAAGTTCATTAGGCTTGAATTGGGATGTGATTCGTGTTTTTGATGTTGTTTGAGGTGTTTTGAAGGTTTGATTAGGTTCGCATGTGGTTTTAGGACTTGTTGGTAAGTTTGGTTGAGGTCCCGAGGGCCTCAGGTTGATTTCGAGTGGTTACCGGATCAAGTTTTGAACATAAAAAGTTGCTGAAGATTTGCAACTACTGGTGTAATCACACCTGCGAAGTGGTCACCGTAGATGCGAGCTCACAAAATCAAGAAGGGGACCGCAGAAGCGTTCAGGAAGGATCTAAGCAAAGGTCGCAGGTGCGAGGGTATATCCGCACATGTGAGGCTGTAAGTGCGGTGCATTTGGTGCAGAAGTAGAAGTGGAGAGGGGAATTGGTTCCACAGAAGAAGAATTGTGTCTCGCAGAAGCGAGCTCGCAAGAGCAGAATTTGTGTCCGCAGGAGCTGAGCCTGTCGCAGAAGCTGGTGTTTGGTCGCACCATCAAAGCCATAGGTGCGGGTAAGTTTGCCGCAAGTGTGAAAAGCCTGGGTAGAATATAAACGTTGGGTTCCGAGGGTTTTATCATTTCTTGACCTTGCAAACTCGGAATTGGGCGCTTTTTCAGGGAGATTTCGAAGGGATTCTTAAGGTAAGTCACTTGTGGTTAAATTTCTTCAATAATTATGCTTCCCTATTGATTTTCCCACCTAGTAAGTGTGTTTTTTGAGGTGTAATTTGGGGGTTTAAGGCTAAGGAATTGGAGAGTATAATTTGGGGATTTGGGTGACGAATTGGTGTTGGATTTTGATTAAAATCATATGGTGGGACTCGTGGTTGGGTTGACTTTCGGCTTTTTTGAGTTTCGTTGAATTCTGAGATGTGGGCACGGGGGGCTATTTGAACCAATTTCGGATTTTGAGTTACAATTTCTTGTTTTTATCGTGGAATTTATTTCTTTAGCCGGTGTTGATTGTATTGTATTATTTGTGTCTAGATTCAAGACGTTCGGAGGCCGATTTACGGGGAAAAGGGCGTATTTGAATAGGGATTCTGTTCGGATTGAGGTATGTAATAGTTCTAAATCTTGTTCTGAGGGTATGAAACCCCGGATTTCATGTTATGTGATTGATTTGGAGGTGACGCACATGCTAGGTTACGGGCGTGTGGGAGTGCACCATCAGAATTGGGACTTGGTCCATTCCTTTGAAATTGGGAACTTGAACAGCTCGTTGTCAACTCCGCATTCACCATGTTTTAACTGCACTTCATGTTAGAAATAATGTTTAGATCATGTGTTGATACTGTTGGAGCCCACATGGGCCGCGTACATGTTGAACTTCTTGTGAATTGTTGTTTGTACTCAGTCTCAGTTTTATTTGCATATCATATCTTAGTCTCTATTATTACTTGTTGATACATCATATCATTTCTGTTTGGGCTGATTTTCATGATTTACGAGAGCCTGAGAGATTGGAGAGATTGATGACTCAGTGAGGCCAAGGGCCTGATTGTGAGGATATTTATGGGATCGGGTTGCACGCTGCAGCATGTTTCATTGATTTTGATGCCATGATTGGCTTGGTATAGCACTTAGGCTAAAGGATCCCCTCCGAAGTCTGTACACTCCCCTAGTGAGCACAGGTACCTACGGAATGCGAGTACCGAGCGACTGAGAGGAGTGAATGACTGTGAGGATTGAGTGACTGTGAGAAATGAGTAATTGTGAGTTGGAGTGATATGATGACGGAGTGGCTGCATTTGATATTATTGTTGTTTCACACATTTGCCATATATCATTTTATTTTGAAACTTCTGAAAGATATTATATCTGGTTTTACTCGAACTCGGCATGTATAAACTGATTTGACTTAAATTGCCACTTTTCCTAGTTGAGATTATTGAAAATAAATTATAACTGTGTAGCTCGTCACTATCTTCACTTACTTATTTAGTTTTGTTACTTACTAAGTTGGTTGTAATCATGGTACACCCTGCACCTCATGTGCAGATCCAGGTTCTTTCGGTTACGACGACTGTTGAGTAACGGGTCGAGATATCCGAGACTATCGAGGTAGCTACATGGCGTTCGCATGCCTTGACTCTCCTTCATTATCTTTATTTGTATTTCAGTTCTTATTCCTTAGACATTGTAGTAGACTGTATCCCAGTATAGATGCTCATGTACTCAGTGACACCCCATTTTTGGGAGAGATTTGTATTGCGTTATGGATCTATTTGTGTTTTTAAAAGGTTTTCTTAAATATTAACTGTTTCCGTATAATTTTCAAAGCTTTTACTATGTAGAGATGGTTGAGTAGTGGCTTGCCTAGTTCCACGATAGGAGCCATCATGATGGTTGTTTTTGGGTCGTGACATGGATCCTATTTATTATCTATAACTCTTAACCCATATGTTGATATGCACATGTATAAAGACATTAAGAATTTTTAATGATTTCAAATAAATAAATCATTTTAGTTGTCATTATTTATTAATCGTAAATTCTTCATCCATGTATGACATCATCTCACATGTATAAAGTATTAAGGATTTTCAATAATTTCAAATAAATAAACCATTTTAGTGATAACCATTTATTAATCACAAAATTCTTAATTTATACTATTACATACATATGACAAAAATAAAGTGCCCATGGAATTATAAACCTTTGGTGGCTACATGTAATTATCGAGTACAGTAAGAACAAACTATATTTTGATATCTGATTACTTAAGGTGCTAATTAGCCGAACCACGAGTCCTAGAAGTAAAGGAACTTTACTCTGATTACACTTCTTCCTAATAGGTAAAACATAAAACCGGCTGATCAATAACTAGTCCTAAAGCCAGACACTTTATCTTGTTAGAACCATAAATATTTTAAGACGAAATTCTTCATCCTTTGCCCAAGAACTATCACGTAAAATCATCGAGAATAAATATTAGATGTGGCAGCGTACCTTAATCCATAAGAGTCGATAAAATCCTTTGTCTTGCAAGTTATTGGTCTTCAAAACCAAGACGTAAGTGGCTCTCAACTTTTCCAACGACGAGATATCAAAAAAGAAAACTCTATGTCTGGTTTGGGGACCATAACCTATTTATAGTTGCACATGTTTTTGTAATTCTAATTTATCCCATTATTAAATTTGAAATTACATCCGGGTATCTACACATAAGACCCCATACTTTAGGAGGTGTCTTATAGACCCATTTATCTTTAAACATCAGCAGATCACTTTTAATTTGGGTTATCCTTTTAACGATAGCAACCAACATACAATTATTCTTAATACAAAATATTTGTGCAAATCCATAAACTCTTACAATCTCCCACTTGGACGACACATATATATGTACATATAACTTTATAATTTTATGTCACCTTATGTTGCGGCCTATTTTGAACTAATCAATACAAGATTCAACTTGTGGTTTCTCTATTGCTGATGAAAGATATTCGCCACCTAATATTTGAAGGTATACTAGGGTACTTATTTAGTTACTAAGTCATGTTCTTTATTGGTCTTCTAACTGGTGAGATTATGTGTGATGACCCAAAGGGTCATCTTATGATTTAAGACTCCATTCCCGGCTCGTTGGCCTTTGAAATATTATTTCTATTCACCTCGATTTGCATGCACAGTCCGGGCGTGAATCCGAAAAGCCTTTATGTGAAAATATATAAAATACTAATTTTTGAGAGTTAAATTTGATTTTTAGTTGACTTTGGTCAATGTTTAAATTAAACGGACCCGGACTCGTATTTCGACAGTCCCGGAAGGTCCGCAGTAAAATATGGGGCTTGAGCGTATGCCCAAAATCGAATTCCGAGGTCCCTAACTCGAGAAA
This sequence comes from Nicotiana knightiana, assembly GCA_005239525.1. Classification (NCBI taxonomy): domain Eukaryota; kingdom Viridiplantae; phylum Streptophyta; class Magnoliopsida; order Solanales; family Solanaceae; genus Nicotiana; species Nicotiana knightiana. Next base: position 158,703 of record ML413924.1, on the reverse strand, counting down.
TGAATTTTTGATGAAAATTGTTAAATGGAAATTTAAAGGAATGAAAGAAATTGATTAATGTTTGAACTCATTGGTATTGGGCCCGTATTTTAGTTTCGGACCCCGGTACAGGTCTATTATAACATATATGTCATGTATGTGAAATTTTGTGAAAATCAGAGTTTATTTGACGTGATTCGGACATCTGATTGAGAAGATAATGAATTTGAAATGTTCTTGAGGAATTCATGAGTTTTGATGCTAAATCCATAGTTTTAGGTTTTATTTTGGTGATTTGATTGCACGAGCAAGTCCTTAGGATGTTTCTGGACTTGTGTGCATGTTTGATTTGGATCCCCGAGGGCTCGACGACCATCCTGGCGATGCGCGAGTTAAGTCAAAACTCAACCAAGGCTGCTGGTGCACCAGTTCTGGTGTGCCCGCACCTGCGAGTTTTTGGCCGCAGGTGCGAGCTCGCAGGTTTGAGTGACAGCCGCAGATGCGGCCCAGGCCAACTTCCCATTTTCTATAGATGCATACTCCTCATTGCAGGAGCGGGACCGTCGAAGAGGAAACCCGTACGCAGATGCGACCCAGGCCAGCTTTCCATTTTTCGCAGATGTAGACTTCCTCCACAGAAGCGGGATCGCAGAAGCGGAACATTATCCGCAGGTGCGGCCCCAGTGGCCCAGCTCCCATTCCGCAGAAGCGGAACTCCTGTCCGCACGTGTGAATGTGCAGATGCGGCCGAAGCACCGCATGTGCGAGGGTCGAGCAGTGAGTTCATGTTAATTAGAACTCCAGCCCATTTCTTCTTATTTTTCACAAGGGTAGAAGACCTAAGGCGATTTTCTCAAGGCTTTTTCTTCCAAAATCATAGGTATGTGTTCATTAACTACTTTCTTCCAATTACTCATTGTTTTTCATCAATTTACAACTCAAAATCTAGGGTTTTCATGGTAGAAATTTGGGGTTTGAGTAGAATTAGGTAATTTTGCATAATTGGAATTTAGATCTCTGAGTTCTGATTTTGAAATGAACTGCATTTTCAAGCTCGGGGATTAATGGGTAAACAAATTTTGGTCCGAACCCCGAGTTTGGACCAAGTATGCCCGGGGTCGGTTTTTAACTTTTTTTGGAAAAACTTAGGAAAACCATGATTATGCATTAAAGTTAATTCCTTTAGCAATAATTAATGATATTGAACTAGTGATGATTAAATACGAGTGGGTTGGAGGTGAATTCTAAAGGAAAAGTTGTACTTGAGCAGTGAGTGGCCTGCGAAATCGAGGTAAGTGTTGTGTCTAACCTTAGCTTGAGGGAATAGCTATTGAGTGACTACTTGCTACTTGTTTTGTTGTTGAATATGATGTATATGTGAGGTGACGAGTACCTATACGTTGCGGTCGAGTGATATCATGCGAGTGAAAGTTAATTCTTGTTATTCTTTCTATCTTAAAGACTACTATCTATGATTATTGCTGTTAGTGAAATGTTGAAAGGTTTGTATCTGGTTTCACTGAGATGGACAATATTGTGAATATTGAGTTGATATTGAAATGGTATATGGTGATAGAAACTATGAGGAAATACTGATTTCTTGTGAAATTCCTCTTTATATGTTGTTAATGATTCTGTGACTGGTGAGGAAGAGTGTAAAGCTTGAAGGGTGATGCCGTGCATAATTTATTTAAATGGTGAGGAAGAGTGTAAAGCACGAAGGGTGATGCCGTGCATAATTTATTTAAATGGTGAGGAAGAGTGTAAGACACGAAGGGTAATGCCGTGCATACATTATTTAAAATGTGAGGAAGAGTGTAAACCATGAAGGGCGATGTCGTGCATAATTTATCTATATTGTGAGGTGAGAGTAAAAGAATGAAGGGTGATGTCGTGCATTCTTATTTATGATCTGGTGAGGATGAGAGTAAAAGCACGAAGGGTGATGCCGTACGAGTTTTCGTTCTATTTTATTTGCTTAAATTGTTGTTGATCATTGTCTATTTCTGTCTCATTGTTTTCTCACTCCTTATGGTAAGTTCCTCACTGTATGCTCCCTTCCCATTTTTTGTTGTTTACTTTTCTTTATTTGTTGTTATTTCTACTAGCATGATTATACTTGTCCAGGTTTTTATGTGGTGTCCTGTCCTAGCCTTGTCATTACTTCGTCGAGGTTAGTCTCGACACTTACCAGTACATGGGGTCGGTTGTACTGATACTGCACTCTGCACTTCTTGTGCAGATCCAGGTTTAGGTCCGAGCTGAGTTCGAGTTGAAGCAGACTAGCGCATGGAGACACGAGGTAGATCTGCCAACGTCCGTAGATTCCTGGAGTCTCTTCCTTATTATTCAATTGCTGTTTTATTTAGTTCAAAACAGATGTAAAGTTTCTTTTAGCCAAATATTTGTCATAAATTCTTTGTTTTAGCTTTCGGAGTATCGTTTTAGCTAGACATTAGTATTAGCTAAAACCCTGAGTAGCTAGACATTAGTATTAGCTTTCGGAGTATCGTTTTAGCTATTTCATATATTATTTTGGTATTATTTATTGGATGGTAGAAAGACTTCTTATATGTTTTAATTGTTTTATTATCGTGACCCTCCAATGTTGGCTTTCCTAGCAAGTATACCGTTAGGCGCCATCACCGTCCTGACGGTGGGAAATCAGGTCGTGACAAGTTGGTATCAGAGCACTAGGTTACCTAGGTCTCACAATTCACGGACAAGCTTAATAGAGCCTGAGGGATCAGTACGAAGACGTTTGCACTTATCTTTCAGAGGCTCTAAAGTTAGGAACATGATCACTTTTATTCATCTCTGTCGTGCGATCATTGTCATCCCCATACTGATTAAACTCTTCTATTCTTATTTTCTCTCACAGATGGCGAGAACACGTACCTCATCTTACGCTGACAAACAGCCGAATCCTCCAGCATCAGCAGCTCCTAGAAGGGGCAGAGGCCGAGGCCGTGCCAGAGGCCGAGGCAGAACTCAGCCTAGTGCTCAGGCAGCAGCTCCAGCTGTGGAGCCCCTGATCGAGCTTGTTGAGGGGGCTCCAGCTCAGACCGTTCCAGTGGGACCAACTTAGGTCCCAGAGGGGTTTATTGCTACCCCGGTGCTTCAGAATGCCTTGGTTCGACTAGTAGGGCATATGGAGAGTGTAGCCCAGACGAGTGCACTCCTTGGGGCAGCATCCATTGTATCTCAGGCTGGAAAAAGAGTCTAGACTCCTGCTACCCACACTCCGGTGCAGATTACTCCTCAACTTCAGAACCCAACAACCCATCCAGTTGAGGTAGTTCAGCCAGTCATTGCAGCACCACTCGTTGATGGGACAACTATGTCCTCCGATGATTTGTGGAGATTGGACAAGTTTATCAAGATTTTACCAGTTCATTTGAGTGGTACCACTTCAGAGCACCGCCAGGAATACCTTGATAGCTATCATGAGGTTATTCGGAACATGGGTATCTTGGAGACCAATGGGGTTGACTTTGCTGCTTTCCAGATTACCGGTTCTACCAAGAAATGGTGGAGGGATTATCTATTGACTAGACCAGCAGGATCACCTACTCTTACTTGGGATCAGTTTTCACACCTCTTCTTGGAGAAGTTTCTACCTATAACTACTAGCAGGGCAGCATAACTGTTACACAGTATGAGACCCATTTCGTTGATTTGGCTCGTCATGCTAGTCTTTTGCTACCCACAGAGAGGGAGAGGGTTACGAGATTTATTGAGGGTCTTGCTCAGCCTATCCGATTGCAAATGGCTAAGGAGATAAAGAGCGAGATATATTTCCAGGATGCAGCCAATGTGGCCCGGCGAGTTGAGGTAGTTTTTAGATAGGAGGTCAGGGGTCCGACAAGAGACCTCACCATTCCGGTGGATTCAGCGGTGCCTCATCTGGAGGCGGGGTTACTTTCAGTAGAGGACATTATTCCAGGCCATTCTATTCAACACTTTAGACATAGCATGGTTCCCTAGGTGGTCGTGGCTCTTACTTGCCTTATTTTGATCAGTCAGCTCCTATCAGTGCACCTCCTCTTCAGAGTTTTTAGGGTGACAGGTCAACATGGTCAGTTTGCCGGCCAGATGTCTCAACAGACGAAGTCTTGTTATACTTGTGGTGACCCGAGGCACATTGCTAGATATTGCCCTCGCGTGTCGGGTAGTTCTCAGTATTAGGGTTCTCGTGCTATAATTCCAACACCAGCTCCGCACCACCTGCCAAGCCAGCCAGGGGTAGGGGTCAGGTAGCCAGAGGTAGGGCCCAGATTGTTAGAGGTGGAGGCCAACCCGCTAGAGGTGGAGGTTCACCTGTCAGAGGTTGTCCCAGAGACATGGTTCAAGGTGGTGGGGCCCATCCCCGATCCTATGCATTTCCGGCCAGACCTGAGGCGGATTCCTCCAATGCTGTTCTCAATGGTACCATTCAGTTTGCAATAGAGATGCTTCATTTCTATTTGATCTGGGGTCTACTTACTCTTGTGTGTCATCTTATTTTGCTTCGTATTTGGTTGTGCCCCGCGATTTTTTGAGTGTCCCTATTTATGTGTCTACGCCAGTGGGGGATGCTATTGTTGTAGATCGTGTGTATCATTCGTGTGTGGTCGTTATTGAGGGTCTTGAAACCAGTGTGGACCTTTTTCTCCTTGATATGGTTGATTTCGATGTCATATTGGGTATGTATTGGTTGTCACCTTATTATGCTATCTTGGATTGTCACGCCAAGATAGTGATATTAGCCTTGCCAGGATTGCCTCGATTAGAGTGGAAAAGGACTCCCGGTCATTCCTCCATCATGGTTATTTCTTATATGAAGGCTCGACATATGGTCGAGAAGGGGTGTTTGGCCTATTTTGTTCATGCTCGTTTATTCTAGTGCTGAGGTTTCTTCTATAGATTAGGTCCCTATTGTTTGTGAGTTTCCCGAGGTGTTTCCTGCTGACCTGCCGTGGATGACACCCGATAGGGATATCAACTTTTGCATTGATGTGGATCCGGGCACTCGACCCATTTCTATTCCTCCATATTGGATGGCCCTACCATAATTGAAAGAATTGAAAGAACAGTTGCAAGACTTTTTTGACTTCAGTAGACCTAGTGTCTCGCCCTGGGGTGCACCGGTTTTGTTTGTGAAGAAGAAGGATGGATCGATGAGGATGTGTATAGACTACCGGCAGTTGAACAAAGTCACTATCAAGAACAAGTATCCATTGCTGAGAATTGATGATTTGTTTGATCAACTTTAGGGTGCCAAAGTGTTTTCAAAGATCGATTTGCCGTCAGTTGAAGATTAGGGCATCCGATGTCCCTAAGACAGCCGTTCAGACAAGGTATGGGCACTATGAATTTCTCGTGATGTCTTTTGGCTTGACTAATGCCCTAGCAGCATTTATGGACTTGATGAATCGGGTGTTCAAGCCTTATCTAGATTCCTTTGTGATTGTGTTCATTGATGACATTCTGATATACTCCCGCAGTTGGGAGGGGCATGAGCAGCACCTCCGGATAGCGCATCAGACTTTGAGGGATAATCAGTTGTATGCTAAATTTTCAAAGTGCGAGTTTTGGTTGGTTTCGGTAGCTTTCTTGGGTCACATCGTATCAGCAGGGGTATTAAGGTAGATCCTAAGAAGGTAGATGCAGTCAAGAACTAGCCTTGACCCACTTCAGCCACGGAGATCAGGAGGCTCTTGGGTTTGGCAGGTTATTACCGTCGGTTTGTGGAAGGGTTTTCATCTATAGCAGCCCCAATGACTAAGTTGACTCAGAAGGGCGCCCTATTCAAATGGTCGGATAAGTGTGAGGCGAGTTTTCAGAAGCTCAAGAAAGCCTTGACTTTAGCACGGTGTTGGTATTGCCATCTAGCTCAGAATCTTTCACGATATATTGTGATGCCTCCCGCGTGGGGCTCGGAGCGGTATTGATGCAGGAAGGCAGGGTGATTGCATATTCATCTCGGCAGTTGAAGATTCATGAGAAGAATTACCCTGTCCATGACTTAGAGTTGGCATCCATTATTCACGCATTGAAGATTTAGAGGCACTATCTTTATGGTGTGCCGTCTGAGGTTTTCACGGACCATCGCAGCCTTTAGTACTTGTTCAAGCAAAAGGATCTCAATTTGAGACAGAGGAGATGGTTAGAGATATTGAAAGACTATGATGTCACTATATTTTACAATTCGGGGAAGGCCAGTATGGTGGCCGATGCATTAAGTAGGAAGGCAGTGAGAATGGGTAGCCTTACATTCGTTCTAGTTGGTGAGAGGCCGCTAGCTTCAGACATTCAGACTTTGGCTACTCAGTTTGTGAGGTTAGATATTTCAGAGCCCAGCTGTGTTTAAGCTTGTACAGTTGCTCGGTCTTCCTTATTTGAGCGTATCAGAGATCAGCAGGATGATGACCCTGACTTGATTGTCCTTAGGGACATAGTTTGGCATGGTGGTGCCAAGCAGGTTACAGTTGGAGATGAAGGTGTTTTGAGGATGCAAGGTCGAGTGTGCGTACCTAATGTCGATGGGCTTCATGAGTTGATCCTTGAGGAGGCTAAAAATTCTAAGTATTCTATTCACCCGGTTGCTGCCAAGATGAACCAGGACTTGCGGCAGCATTATTGGTGGCGAGGGATGAAGAAATATATAGTTGCTTATGTGGCTCGGTGCTTAAATTGTCAACAGAAGTATGAGCACCAGAGACCTGGTGGTTTGCTTCAGTAGATAGAGATTACTGAGTGGAAGTGGAAGCGGATCACTATGGACTTTTTTGTTGGACTCCCACGAACTCAGAGGAAGTTCGACGCCGTATGGGTTATTATGGATAGGCTGACCAAGTTAGTGCACTTCATTCCTGTGGAAAGTACTTATACCTCAGAGCGGTTGGTAGAGATATATATTCGGGAGATCATTCGCCTTCACGGTGTGCCAGTTTCTATTATTTCTGATTGAGCTACGCAATTTACCTCGCACTTTTGGAGGTCAGTTCAACGTGAGTTGGGTACGCGAGTTGAGTTGAGCACAACATTTGATCCTCAGACAGACAGGTAGTCCGAGCGTACTATTCAGATCTTGGAGGATATGCTCTGCACTTGTGTTATAGATTTAAGAGGATCGTGGGATCAGTTCTTACCGTTAGCGGAGTTTTCCTACAACAACAGCTACTAATCGAGCATTCAGATGGCTCCCTACGAGGCATTATATGATAGACGGTGCATATCGCCAGTTGGATGGTTTGAGCCGGGAGAGGCTCAGTTATTGGGTATAGACTTAGTTCAGGAGGCCTTGGACAAGGTCAAGATTATTGAGGATCGCCTTCGTACAACTCAATCCAGGTAAAAAAGTTATGCCGACCGTAAGGTTCGTGATGTAGCATTCATGGTCGGAGAGAGGGTATTACTTCGAGTATCGCCCATGAAGGGTGTTATGAGATTTGGGAAGAAGGGCAAGTTGAGCCCTAGGTTTATCGGGCCATTTGAGATTCTCGAGAAAGTGGGGAAGGTAGCTTATAGACTTGCGTTGCCTCCACGGTTATCCTCAGTTCATCTGGTATTCCATGTGTCCATGCTCCGGAAATATCATGGTGACTCGTTCCACGTGTTGGATTTTAGCTCTGTCCAGTTGGACAAGGATTTGACTTATGAGGAGGAGCCGGTAGCCATTCTAGACTGGCAGGTTCGACAGTCTAGGTCAAAGAGTTACCCTTCAGTTCGAGTGCAGTGGAGAGGTCAGCCTGTTGAGGCAGCTACTTGGGAGTCCGAGTCGGACATGCGGAGTAGATATCCACACTTGTTCGCCAGTTCGGGTACTTTTCTATGTGCGTTCAAGGACGAACGTTTGTTTTAGAGGTGGAGATTATGATGACCCAAAGGGTCATCTTATGATTTAAGACACCATTTTGGGCTCGTTAGCCTTAGAAACAGTATTTTAACTTACCTCGATTTGCATGCATAGTCCGAGCATGAATCCGGAAACCCTTTATGTGAACATATATGAAATAATAATTTTTGAGAGTTAAATTTAATTTTTAGTTGACTTTGGTCAGTGTTTTGAGTAAATGAACCCAGACCCGTGTTCCGACAGTCCCGGGAGGTCTGTAGTTAAATATGGGACTTAGGTGTATGCCCGAATTTGAATTCTGAGGTCCCTAGCTCGAGAAATGAATTTTTGATGAAAATTGTTAAACAAAAATTTAAAGGAATGAAAGAAATTGATTAATTTTTGAACTCGCTGGTATCGGGCCCGTATTTTGGTTCCGGAGCCCGATACAGGTCTATTATAACATATATGTCATGTCTGTGATATTTGGCAGAAATTGGAGTTTATTTGACGTGATTTGGACGTCCGGTTGAGAAGATAGTGAATTTGAAATGTTCTTAAGGAATTCATGAGTTTTGATGCTAAATCCGTAGTTTTAGGACTTATTTTAGCGATTTGATCGTACGAGCAAGTCCATTGGATGTTTCTGTAGTTGTGTGTATATTTGGTATGGAGCCCCGAGGGCTCGGGAACCATCCGGGCGATGCGTGAGTTGAGTGAAAACTCAACCAAGGCTGCTGGTGCACCAGTTCTGGTGTGTCCGCACCTACGAGTCTTTGGTCGCAGGTGCGAGCTCGTAGGTGCGAGTGACAGCCCACAGATGCGGCCCAGGCCAGTTTCCCATTTTCCGCAGATGTGAACTCCTCATCGCAGAGCGGGACCGCAGAAACAGAAACCCGTCCGGAGATGCGGCCCAGGCCAGCTTTCCATTTTCCGCAGATGTGGACTTCTTCTGCAGAAGGGGGACTGCAGAAGCGGAACATTGTCCGCAGGTGCGGCCCCAATGGCCCAGCTTCCATTTCGTAAAAGCGGACCTCCTGTCCGCATGTGCGGATGCGCAGATGCAGCCTAAGCACCGCAGGTGCGAGGCTCGGGAAGTGAGTTCATGTTAATTAGAACTATAGCCCTTTTCTTCTTATTTTTCACAAGGGTAGAAGACCTAGGGAGATTTTCTCAAGGCTTTTTCTTTCAAAATCATAGGTAAGTGTTCATTAACTACTTTCTTCCAATTAGCCATTATTTTTCATCAATTTCCAACTAAAAATCAAGGGTTTTCATGGTAAAAATTGGGGGGCTGGGTAGAATTAGGGAATTTTTCATAATTGGAATTTAGACCTCGAATTGAGGTCGGATTTTGAAACTAACTGCATATTCGGGCTCGGGGATGAACTGCTAAACAGATTTTGGTCCAAACCCCGAGTTTGGACCAAACGGGCCCAAGGTCGGTTTTTAACTTTTTTTGGGAAAACTTAGGAAAACCATGATATGCATTAAAGTTAATTCTTTTAGCAATAATTAATGATATTGAACTAATTATGATTAGATACGAGTGGGTTGGAGGTGAATTCTAAAGGAAAAGCTGTACTTGAGTAGTGTGTGGCCTGCGAAATCGAGGTAAGTGTTGTGTCTAACCTTAGCTTGAGGGAATAGATATTGAGTGACTACTTGCTACTTATTTGGTTGTGGAATATGATGTATAGGTGGGGTGACGAGTACCTATACGTTGTGATCGAGTCATAACATGCGAGTGGAAGTTAATTCTTGTTATTCTTGCTATCTTAAAGCCTACTATCTATGATTATTGTTGTTAGTGAAATGTTGAAAGATTTGTATCCGGTTCCACCGAGATGGAAAATCTTGTGAATATTGAGTTGAGATTGAAATGGTAAATGGTGATAGAAGCTATGATGAAATACTGATTTCTTGTGAAATTTCTCTTTATATGTTGTTAATGATTCTGTGACTGGTGAGGAAGACTGTAAAGCACGAAGGGTGATGCCGTGCATAATTTATTTAAATAGTGAGGAAGAGTGTAAAGCACGAAGGGTGATGTCGTGCATAATTTATTTAAACGGTGAGGAAGAGTGTAAAGCACGAAGGGTGATGTCGTGCATAATCTATTTAAATTGTGAGGAAGAGTGTAAAGCATGAAGGGTGATGCCGTGAATAATTTATTTAAGATGTGAGGAAGAGTGTAAAGCACGAAGGGTGATGGCGTGCATAATTTATCTATAGTGCGAGGTGAGAGTAAAAGAACGAAGGGTGATGCCCTGCATTCTTATTTATGATCTGGTGAGGATGAGAGTAAAAGCACGAAGGTAGATGCCGTGCATTCTAATTATTATTTGGTGAGGCTGAGAGTAAAAGCATGAAGGGTGATGCCATGCAAGTTTTCTTTCTATTTTATTTGCTTAAATTGTTGTTGATCGCTGTCTATTTCTGTCTCATTGTTTTCTCACTCCTTATGTTAAATTTCCCACGGTATGCTCCCTTCCCATTGTTTGTTGTTTACTTTTCTTTATTTGTTGTTATTTCTACTAGAATGATTATACTTGTCCAAGTTTTTATGTGGTGTCCTGTCCTAGCCTCGTCTGTACTTCGCCGAGGTTAGGCTCGACACTTACCAGTACATGGAGTCATTAGTACTGATACTGCACTCTGCACTTCTTGTGCAGATCCAGGTTTAGGTCCGAGCTGAGTTCGAGTTGTAGAAGACTAGTCGCACGAATACACGAGGTAGATCTGCTGATGTCCGCAGTTTCCTGGAGTCTCTTCCTTATTATTCAGTTGCTGTTTTATTTAGTTAACATATATGTATTTTCTTTCAGCCAAATACTTGTAGTAAATTCTTAGTTGTTCGTGAATTGTGACTCCAAACCCTGGGTAGGTAGACATTAGTATTAGTTTTCGCAGTATCGTTTTAGCTATTACATATATTATTTTGGTATTATATATTGGATGGTAGAAAGACTTCTTATATGTTTTAATTGTTTTAATGTCGTAACCCTCAAGTGTTGGCTTGCCTAGCAAGTATAGCGTTAGGCGCCATCACGGTCCCAACGGTGGGAAATCGGGTCGTGACATTATGGGTAATAGTTCTTATTCTTATAAGGGGAAGGTGTTAGGCACCCCATAAAATCTACCTGAGGTAGCTCCATAGGATTTAGACTAAGTTTGTGATCAATTATGTGTAAAAGCTAAATAACTTTGATTAATAATAAGGAAGGCTGCTTACTGTACACCTAAGGATGATATTGATAGAAAGAATGCAGTCTTAAGGGATATGAATTTATGAAAGGGTTCATAAGAAATGTTAAAAGAGTTTTGAAATTGGTACATGTGTCGTCTGAATTTTATTAGTTTATAAAAAGAGATTGAGTTATGAAAACACTTTGATTTAGGGGGGAGTGGTTTTTTACATAATTCTAAAAGGATGTTTGTGAGAAAGCATATCTAGAATTTATATTAGATTCGAAGGATTTTCAAAGAAAGGGTCATTTGTTGGAAATTCCTTAAAGGCGACGATTTTCTAAAGTTCTGATTTTTCTTCGAGAAAACAAAGTTGAAATCTCATTTTCCCTTTAGAAATAGAGATGCTTTTCACTAAGTTCTGGATTTCAAAATCTTTAAGTAAAATAAGCGAACTAAGGATCTGCTGTTAGCTAATTTCCTTAAGGATCTACTATTGGTTAATTTACTTTTTTAAAATCCTATATTGTTTAAGGGTTGCTTAAGTTCATATGATACTAAAGTAAAAAAGAAAAAAAGGAAGGCATGTGTTATCATATATGAGTGTTATACACATGATAGATAAAACAACAATAAACACATAACAAATACAACTAACATTAAACTAGTAGAGGCAATAAACTAAATTAACGAGGAAATAATAATAAAAGGAGTTGAGGGGAAGAGGACTGGACTCTAGAATTGGATGGAAGAAGATAAGCCTAGCAGTAAAGAAGAATGAAAACATTTGACTTTGGACCCCCAGACGCGGTGCGATATAGCTAGAATTGGGCTAGAGTTCATCAATAACCAAGAGGCCAAAATAGATGTACATGTGAAGAATAAGAAGGTCACTAGATATATATCTAATACACTTAATATATTACAACTACATAGCATCTTTTGATGTACATGACAAATACATAAGCAGTTAACTAAAGAAACAATATTAATATGGTAGAGGAAGTTATATATTAACATGGTGGCTTTACTTAGAAAATAATTCACATTGAAAATCTATCGTTGTCATTAAACACTAAACCCTTAAAGAACTGGATGTGTCAATGAACAAAGAGCTAAGGAGGGAACCCTACTCAAGGTCAATGCTCCCTTTGGATCCCCCGACACTTCAAAGTTCCAAAGGGACTCAAGGCCCAGGGCAATGCTTATACTGGGGAGGGAAGCCCAACCTAGAGTCGAACTCTGCTCCCAAATACCCTTAATCACTAAGGACATATTTTCCTTATGGGTTTAAGTGCCAATCAGGGAAACCTAAGGGGAGAGGGGCTGATTTTAGAATATACATAGATACAAAGAGGTTTTATAATCGCACCATTATAGAGATGCACCACTAAGGTATGACATATTCAGACTAGTATTAACAATCATCACTTGACAACTTAAAGACATCAAGGCGGATTCAAACCAACATTTATGTTCAACACTTGTTATGGAGAGATTGTCAAGTTTATGAGACTGAACCCTCATCATGATTACAAACTCACAAATTTAAACATGGGATTCCTAATGTCTCAACAGGATCATGCTTCTAACAGTGTTAGCAAGTTATCATGTTCAACCAATATAAACAAATGGACTTCACAAGTTAGAGAGTTAGATTGAAATTTAGATTAATAGTAAGAAGAAGGACTGAGCATGGTATTGCAGAATTAAGAAAAAGGCTAGAAACATTCAGTCAACTGCTTATGGGTAGAGCAAATTAGGTAGTGACTTCAAATAGGTATATGAGCTTTACATATTACCAAACCAAACTTATCATGCAAGTGGAGAAAGGAAATGAAAACATTGCATCAAACAGTTCGGACTCAACATGAATCTAGCTCATCATATAGGTATGAAGTGACCGTGCTTTAGTTCTTAAAGATATCAAGTAGTTTTAATAGTAGGCCTAAATCCTACTTTCATGGAAGATAAGCTAGTAATAGATGCACGCACACTTTACATAAACTCAGCAGGGGCTCAAAAAGATTTAGAACAGGATGTATTGCACATATGTGTGAGGATATCAACAGACTATGGAAAAAACAAAATTAGTTGTACAACAGTTGTTAGTTGACCTTATCCTAACAAAATCATGACTCACACTAAGAAGAGGAAAATAGTTTAATCTTACAGAATATATATGCAGTAAAGATTCATGAGAAGAAAACAACTTGATACAAATAAGATAATTTTTCTATGTTACAACAGTTGAGCATGATCATGGAAATAGTTATAGTGATAACTTAGATATCACTCTCAGAGTTAGCAGGTACAGATACAAAGAAGAAAAGCATCTAGACACTCAGATTCTTCCAACTTAGTTAAATGACATGGAAATACTGTATATCATGTTAATATTACCAAATAATGAACCTAATCATGAGCATGTAGAATGCCGGGAAATAATATGCAGAGGTGGACATTATAACAATATCACTGGTGAAAGGCAAAGGGAAACATGAACATGATTCATTTATTAATGATAGTACTCAAATAGAATAAGGACCATAGTGGTAACTCAGATGCAGTAACAAACACAGGAAGACAAGTAAGTACTTGGAAATTGTAAGTTCAAGATTAAGGTTAAGGAACAGGGATACACGTCTTGAACAAGTTCAGATTTCATTATTGCAATAACTATCAAGTAGCAAACTGTTACACCCTATGTTTTCATACATAAGAGTATGTCGTAAGTCAATTAATGTAAGCTCAGAAATGAGATCATCTTTGAGAGTACATAAAGTAAGTTAATCATGTTACCTTGGAGATTAAAAATCTTTATGATCATGGATAACAAGTATCAAGAGGGTTGAAAGGCTAAGAAGCTAAACAAATTGAAGAAAATAAGTTTCGCCGAATGTCGACAAGTTGGAAATGTTATAACGTGTACTTTTGTGATGAGACTAGGATGCTTAACAATATAAGGAGGTAAGGTTATGAGTTATTTTAGTCGTATTATAGTCGTGTATTATTTTTTTAAGTCAAGCAAGTTCTGGAAAAAAAGTTGGCAAAGGTCATCACAAGTTACATTCATAAATGTTCTTAAACTTAGGTCAAATGTAGATGCAATTTTCTCGCAATTTACTTCGAATTATGGGATGATTTACCTATCAAATTGAAGATATATGAGTCTAATTTATAACTAATTAAGACATTTATTGATACGATGTCACAATAAAGAGATATTCGCGTTTTTAGGAGACTGCGCCAAGCAGCTCTCTATGGGACCCACAATAGCGGTTGAGATATATTGATATATATATATATATATATATATATATATATATATATATATATATATATATATATATATATATATATATATATATATATATATATATATATATATATATATATATAAGACACCTCAAACCCGTTTAAGTAATTATTTTTCAGTATCTTCAGGCTCTAGACACCTAAAAACACCCCCTCAATATTCTCTCATGATCTAAGACCCAAACAAAGGGCAAACAACACAAATCAAATGTCGAGAATCCCGTCGCGTAGTAAGTTTCTTGATCTTCTTGTTGTTGCTGATCTTTGGATGGTTCCAGCTCGTGTGGAAGGTTGTTTTAAGTGGTTTAAGTTATTTAAAATACTCTCTCAAGGTTTTCATTTCAACCCTAGGTTATTTCAAGTCTTCCAAATGGTTTACACCATATTTTAACATCAAAAGTTAGTTCTAGTGAAAAACAACACCTCTTTGTGGATGTATTGTCATTGAGGATAGCTGTGGGTTGTGTTTGGATGAAATTTAAAGTTGTTTATAATGGATAAGGTGATTATAACATAATTAAAATTTTGCTTAAGCTTGCTTTTGTGTTGGTTAAGTTATCAGGATGGTAAACTACAAGATAATACTTGGATTAACTTAAGTCACTTCTATGGTGTTGTATTGCCATTTAGGGCTGTTGTAAGCTAATTATAACTTGGATTTCGAATTGAAGCTACTTTAGGAGTTATTTTTATTGTTTTATTGCATGCTATTAAGGTTATCTTAATGCTTATTAAGTTAAATCGATGTACTAGACATGAACTAGTGAATAAAGTTGCTAATTGAAGATAGTTGGAGTTATGGATTGATTCCTTTGTTATAAATATATGATCTAAGGATGGAAAAAGAATAATTGATGAATGAATTCATTATAATTTTAATAATTCTTTTAAGTTAATGTAATAAGACTATAAGGGGTGATAATGGGGTTGAAGGGTGCTGGAGGGATTCAATCCGAGCTTGCCGCTCGTCTTGATATGTTGATGACTTGTTAATGAAATGTTTTTTGTACCCATTGTTGATGTTCTTCTTATTGCATTTATCTTGTTTTTTTTGTTGGTATATAGTATTGTAGGAGCCCCTTGTTACAAGGGAGATGCTGCCCAAATTTACATAAAACGAGCTACTAGCTTAAGTTACAGACAACCTTTATTCAACACTGATTCTGAATCTCCTCATGCTATGGTAGACTGAATTGAGTTGTTTGAAGAGTTTCTTGGAAGCTATTAAGGACTAAACAAGGTTAAGGTATGTTAAGTCTAAGCTTTTCCTTCATTTTTGCATGATCCAATAACTACATGTGTTTGATAACGAGACATAAAGAGAAGTTCATATTCCTGAATTTATATACATTGGCCTAGTCTCTTAAGTTACAATATTCTCCCTTATCAGGATTTTATATTCAGTTAAGTATTATCTTCTTACAGTCAAGAGAGCAGAGTGTCTATATATATAAAGAGTATTATAGTATTTTTACCATCATTGAGCTATAATCGATGGGCAGGCCCCTATTGGGCAACCTCTGACCAGATGGTGGTTTATATACCAAGCCTACTGTGGCCGAGTGCCTATGAGCAAGACTAGAATGGCCTAGATACAGATCCTAGTATGGCCGAGTGCCTAGAGCGAGTCTACTACGTCATAGGAGTTATACATACCGAGCCTTATAGGGTCGGACAACTATTTTACTTATTATATTGAGAAAGTTTCTCAGTAGGTAAGCATGTCTTCAGATTATCTTTGACTCCCGTTTACTTTCAGTTATTGTATTATCAGTTCACTTGTAGCTTTCGGTTATTCTATTTCCTTAAGTACTCGGTACATTATTCAGTACTGATGTCCCTTTTGCCGGGGACGCTGCATTTCATGCCTGCAGGTCCTGATAGACAGTTGGATATAACTTCCTAGTAGACAGAGTCGAACATAAACTTGGTTGGTAAGCTCCACTTCCTCGAAGTTACCAGGTCTAGACCTTGGAATCCATTTTATATATATAGGTTTGATGGGTAGGTCGAGGCCCTGTCACGACCATGATACAGTTCAGCCATCTTTAGAATCTTGTAGATGAGTCATGTATATTTTTTATATCAGTAGATGCTCATGGACGCTTCGTCGGCATGCACAATTATATATATCAACTTTTGGGTATGTTTACCCCACAGATGAGAGAGGCGTTATTTTCAGAAAATTCAGGATATGGCCTCATCGGCCTAAGTTGAGGGTTACCCCTCTAGAGTTCAAAGTTAGAGAGTGGTACGCTCGGGCCGAGTATGGTACCGGGTGCCGGCCATGCCTCTTCATGTTTGGGGCATGACACAAACATAGCTTCTAAAACTCACAAAATTACAATAGTGCAATAAAATAGGAATGAGTTCATTGTAAGTCACTGAGAACTATGAAGTTTACGTTGAACATAAACATATAATAATGTAAGGCCCCGAAAAACTTCACTATGTAATTTAAGGTTTTGTGGTGTCAATGTAGGCTAATGCATTGTATTTTCGGAGTTTTGGGTTGAACAATGCGCTGGGGAGTTGAAATATTTTGTCACGGCTAGACCAGGCTTTAGCCAGGATAAAGCCAGGTTGGACTAGGCTTTAGGCTGGTGACGCCAGGTCTGCAACCCGGTCAGGAAATTTTGGAAATTTTGAGCAAAAAAAATCTGGTGTTTTAGAATGAGAGAGGGAGCCCTAGAGTGAGAAAGTGATCTTCATTAAAACATTTTTCAATTCTTACACAAATCTTTGAAGATTAACAAGGAAAACACACTAGATCTTCATCCTTGAGGTAAGATTCTACACCCTAACCCCTAATTTCGAATTTTAGCTTAAGATGGGTAATTATCAAGAAAGTGTGTGGGTATTGGAGTTGTTATCTTGCTTGCATGTGTTATCAACGGGTGTAGAAACATTTTTGAGCTAAAAATGTTTAAGGATGGGTTGAAGGTTGATGAAATCCTTTATAAAAGGACCTTAAAGACTTAATGCACACCCAGTGTTTGATGGGACGCTCAAACGAGCTAAGACTATGAATATCTTCCTAATTTGTGTTCAATTTTTTTATATCTCGAAATAAATTGGGATTGCTAGGATTTCCGGAACATTGTAGTAATTTAAGGAAAAAATAAAGCAAGGTACGTATGTGTCACGCCCCAAAATCGAGGGACGCGACCGACACTCAACCGGGTGACCCCAGTCAAGCGAACCCGCTTTGCCTTTCCTACCCAACGCGCTTCCCCGTGTTTATATCATCCATTATTTATGTGAAGCAGTGGGATAAACTTAAAACTGTGTGATTACCACAATAAATCCAATTTTTCTTTTCCTCAATTTACATTATTATACTAGATTTCCCAAAACATACATAATAGATACAACATTTCCTAATACGGACCCCGATTACGAGAAAATACAACCACTGCCCAAAATATATATATGCACCCACATAGTGTCTACGGAGCCTCTAAGAGTACTAGGAGTCAATACAATACTTGCCGGCAACATGGCCCCGACTATACCTTACAATACATAATATACTCAAAAGGAGATGGCATGAACTACACATGGCCCTGAAAGGAAGTGGGGCTCACCAGTACAGCTGAGAAAGGATGACGAGAAAGCACCACTAACGGCGAGCTGAGCAACCTGCTGTGGATCCACCTACATCCATAAAGAAAGATGTAGCGCCCCCGGCAAAAGGGACGTTAGTACTGTAGAATAGTACTAGTATGTACGAACAAGCTTTATCCCAAGTACAACCAAACAATACACAATTAAGAGACAGTAATAGAACCAATCAATCAATGCACGTGGAATGAAACAGCCAAAATCAACAAGTTTCACAATCTCTCCTTTTTCCCTTTCAATATCACCATATTCAGGAGTTTCCCCGATTTTTCATTTCGATAGTGATAATGATCACATTCCATCCTTATTACCTCGGCCACCCTTATTGACTCGGCCACCCTTAGTGCCTCACACCTTATCAAGCTTATTGCTTTGTGTTGCGGCGTGCAACCCGATCCCACCTGACAATCATATTTCATAACAGCAACTACAAAAAATTACATCACAAGAATCATCACTTCAAGGAATACAAGTTCATATCAACAATTTATGTATTTGGGTCCAAGGCACCATAACTCTCATCAAGTAGTAATTTCATGAACACGATGTTGCCACAATCGCTCAATTCAGTTACATTGTTTCGCAATACTCTTTTTCATTACTTTCCACGTATGTCTTTCAACTATTTTGCACATTCCCACATTTGAGTACATTATCAATCTTTCGTTCATTACACATCAAACACCTTTCACAACTTCATACAACACAGTAGCATGACAATCAACCAGGAAAATAAGAGAATAGAATCTCACGCCTCAACACGTCTGAACAATCAATTCACATATTTCCAAACAAGGTACACATAGAAAATACTCGGACCCAAGAGGAGGATTCTACGAAGGTTGAAGTTATCCACACATACCTCGAATCGGGATTTTTCCTTAATTTCTATCTCAAATCACCGGGCCTTCTAGCACCTTCAATCTAATTCATAATGCGGCACATTTAAACTTAGGATTAGGAATCATGAACATGTCTTGAACTCATTTGAGCTTTCTATCAAATAGTAGGTGTTCTTTTTAGATTAAATAACCCTTCTTTAATGAAAGGTTACCCCAACCTATTTCCCTTAACTAGATTATGGTAGATTGGGTACATGCGTGCAAGGTTCTTAACCCCGTCTTTATGAACTATCCTACCCATGTTTCATTTTAACAAAATCTGGAAATTTAGGGTTAATGGGGTGGAAGCTTACCTCTTAGAGTGAAGAAATTCGTGTTCTACTTGATTAGTTCCAAGCTTGAGTGATGAAGGAAGACCATTTTGATGAAGTTGGGACTTTCTCTCTCTAGAACCCACTCTTTTCTCTCTCTAATATCCCAGAAAAATGGTTAAAAATGAAGGGGAGGGGTGTTTTTAATGGACTGGGGTCGGGTGTTAAAATTAGAAAAATAGAAGCCCGACACAAGAATACGGTCAGGAATTTGATCGCATTCCTGACATGCGGTCCGTAGAACCGGCCGCATAAGGGCCCTCAAGATGGGCCAAAAGTCGAAACACACTACCCAGATATGCGACCATTGTGCGGTCCGTATACACGTTATGCGATCGCATAATGCGTCGCATAACTTCCCTCAGCAACCCAAAGGCAACAATGCGACAGCTGTGCGATCCGCAGAACTGAAATGTGATCGCATATTGGACCGCATAGTTGACCTCAAATGGGGCAGTGATCTGCCCGTGTATGCGACCATTATGCGATCGCATAGTGCGTCGCATAACACCTATTTTCTGGAAAATTTTATTCTTTAAGTCTCGGGGTACTTTTTACTCAATTTATGTCCGTTTAAAATAAAAATTTCCACAATAAAAACAACTCGGGGACTCATTGAGGAATTATTTTAAAACGAGAAAATGTTACGGGTCTTTACATTCTCCCCCTCTTAAAAATCATTCGTCCTCGAAGGGTTTTGGAAATCAATTAGTTTTGAAAGCATGACATGAAATTTCCAGATTTTCACTAACTCCAATATTTCAGAAAATTTTTGCCAGAGTTCTCTTTGTAATTAGACCTACCTACCTGTCAGAGAGCCCCCGAAACATATTTCCAAGCACCATTACAAATTTTTAATCACCCAATAACTCACACACAACGTCGTTACCTCAACAATTGGCAATTATTCAATCATTTTTTCAACTACACATAGTTCTTTCTTCTCATACCACAAATTTGCACATGATTCACATTTTTTCACATAACTTGGTCATTTTAATGAGTCCCATACAACCCAATCACCTCAATATACTATATTCATTTCAATTAATCATTACCAACCTATACTACTATTAATCACTTGCCTAACACATACGTTCCGCAAAACTTTTATTTACCTCAAGGGTTGCACACTACTCAAATAGAACTGCGGATTCAGTTTTAGCACACATTGGAAAATTACAACAATAAGGCAATTAGGGGAAGATGGGGTTCTTTTGCACAAAATCGAACATAAAAATATAATTTTCTTAGAGATGACAGTTCTGACGAACACTACTAGACTTATTCAAACAAATGGGGATATTTTTCTTTCATCTCATTTTCCGCTTCCTACGTGGCTTCCTCTATGTGCTGACTTTGCCACAATACTTTAACTGAAGCAATTTCTTTGTTCCTCAATCTACGTACTTGTCTATCAAGAATAGAAACCGAAACCTCTTCATACGATAATTCTTCATTAACCTCAATAGTCTCAACTGGCACGATGGTTGATGGATCTCCAACCACTTTCTTCAACATGGACACATGGAACACCGGGTGTACTAATGGAGATTCAGGGGGTAATTCCAACCTATAATCCACTTGCCCTATCCTTTGAGCAATCCTATATGGCCCGACATACCTTGGGATCAATTTCCCTTTCTTCCCAAACCGCATCACTCCCTTCATGGGAGATACTTTTACCTAATCATCAACTTGGAATTCCAATTCTCTTCGACGAACGTCCGCATAGGATTTTTGACAGTTCTAAGCAGTTTTCATCCTCTCCCAAATGACTCTAACCTTTTCAATGCCTGGTGCAAAAGATCTGGCCCTAACAATTCTGCTTCACCAACCTCAAACCACCCAATCAGAGATCTACACCTCCTTCCGTACAATGCCTCAAATGGGGCCATCTGAATACTAGCGTGAAAGCTGTTATTGTAAGAAAATTCGATAAGCGGTAAATGATCATCCCAACTACCCTTGAAGTCCAACACACAAGCCCGTAACATATCTTCAAGCGTCTGAATAGTCCGCTCTGTCTGACCATCAGTCCACAGATGGAAAGCTGTGCTGAGATTTACCTGAATACCCAAACCTTGCTGAAATTTCCTCCAAAATTTAGCCGTGAACTGGGCTCCTCGGTCTGAGATAATGGAAACTGGAGTACCATGAAGCCTGACTATTTCCTTGGTATACAACTGAGCGTACTGTTCTGCAGTATCGGTGGAATTGACCGGCAAGAAGTGCACTGGTTTCGTGAGTCGATCCACTATCACCCAAATTGAGTCGAACTTGCGCTGAGTGCGNTCCATAAGCTGAGTTAACCCACCAGGCCTCTGATGCTCGGCCTTCACCTGCTGACAATTCGGACATTTAGATACAAAGTCCGCCACACCTCTTTTCATACCGCTCCACCAATAAATCTCCCGAAGATCTTGATACATTTTTGTAGAACCTGGGTGCACGGAATACCTGGAATTGTGAGCTTGCGCCATCACCCTCGCCCGAAGATTGTCCACATCAGGAACACATAACCTTCCCTGGCACCGCAAAACACCATCATCGCTCCCGAGTGAAAATGCCAAAATCTTGCCATTCAAAACTGCCTCCTTCAACTGCGCCAATGCTGGATCAATAAACTGCTTCTCCTTGACTTTCGTTACAAGTGATGATTCTGCCCCATTATGCACCATGACTTTCCCCTCGTCTGAGGTCGAGAGACAGACCCCTAGACTAGCCAATTGAAAAACCTCCCGAGCCAACGACCTCTGATCTTCCTCCAAATGAGCCAGACTACCTATAGACTTCCGACTGAGAGCATCGGCCACTACGTTTGCTTTTCCCGGATTGTACAGAATGTTCATATCATAATCCTTAAGCAATTCCAACCATCGCCGCTGCCTTAAATTCAACTCCTTCTGCTTGAACAAATATTGGGGACTCTTGTGGTCTGAGAACACGTCCACATGTACCCCATACTAATAATGCCGCCAGATTTTTAATGCAAACACAACTGCCGCGAGTTCTAAATCATACGTCGGATAATTCTTCTCGTGATTCTTGAGTTGCCTGGAAGCATAGGCTATAACCTTCCCGTGTTACATCAACACACATCCCAAACCAACCCTTGAAGCATCGCAATAAACTACAAATCCCTCCGTGCCTTCTGGAAAAGTTAACACCGGTGCTGAAGTCAATCTAGATTTCAATTCCTAAAAGCTCTTTTCACAAATGTTGGACCATTGGAACTTAGTTGCCTTCTGCGTCAATTTAGTCAATGGGGAGGTGAGGGTAGAGAAATATTCCACAAACCTCCGATAATACCCGGCTAGATCCAAGAAACTGTGAATCTCTATCAGGGTCGTTGGTCTAGGCCAATCCTTTAACGCTGTGATTTTCTAGGGATCAACCTTAATCCCTTCTCTAGAAACAACATGACCCAAAAATGTGACTGACTCCAACCAAAATTCACATTTTGAAAACTTGGCATACACATGGTGCTGATGAAGAGTCTGCAGAACTGCCCTGAGGTGATTAGCATGATCCTTCTGACTTTGCGAGTAAACAAGGATGTCATCAATAAAAACAATCATGGAGGAGTCAAGAAACGGTTTGAAAACCCGATTCATAAGATCCATGAAAGCCGCTGGAGCATTGGTCAGTCCAAAAGACATTACCAAAAATTCAAAATTGCCATAACGAGTTCTGAAGGCAGTCTTAGGAATATCATGCTCTCTGATCTTCAACTACTGAACCCCGACCATAAATCAATTTTGGACAAGAACCTCGCACCCCGCGATTGGTTGAACAAATCATCTATCCGAGGCAATGGATACTTGTTTTTGATAGTGAATTTGTTGAGCTGTCGATAATCAATACACATCCGAAGCGACCCAGCCTTCTTCCTGACAAAAAGAACCAGAGCGTCCCACGGTGACACACTCGGCCAAATGAACCCCTTCTCTAATAATCTTTCAACTGCTCCTTGAACTCCCTCAACTCTACTGGTGCCATTCTGTATGGTGGAATAGATATTGGCTCCGTATCTGGCAATACATCAATCCCGAAATCGATCTCTCTATCTGGCGGAATCCCTGGAAGCTCGTCCGAAAATACTTCAAGAAACTCATTCATGACTGGGACGGACTCGGGGGCAGACACTTCTGAAGTGGTGTCCGCAACTCGGACAAAATGATAAACACACCCCTTTTTAATCATCTTCGAGGCCTTAAGGTAGGAAATAAACCTACCCTTTGGCACCACACCATTCCCTTTCAACTCAATAACTGACTCATTAGGAAACTCTAGTCTCATAATTCTGGTTAAGCAGTCGAATTTAGCAAAGCACCAGTAAAGCCAATCCATTCCCATGATAGCATCAAAATCTACCATCCCTAGTTCGATAATATCAGCCGTGGTATCTCGAACACACACCGTGGCAACACAATTCCTATAGACTCGTGCGGATGTAATGGAATCACCAACCTGAGTCGACACAAAGAACGGCTCATGGAGCTGTTCGGGTTCTATCCCAAAACTTAAAGCAATAAATGGGGTAACATAATATAAGGAGGACCCCGGATCAATAAGAGCATAACAATCAAGGGCTTGAACAGCCAGAATACCTGTAACAACATTTGGAGAAGCCTCCGCACTCTGGCGACCACTCAAAGCATAGAACCGGCTGGGTCCACCTCTACCACGAGCTCTACCTCTAAATGCACCACGCCCTGCTGGAGCTGGAGGACGTACTTAAGATGCGGCGACTGAAGAATCGGACGGCTGAGCGAAACCACTACCCATGCCCTGACTGGGCGCATGGCAGTCTCGCCGAATATGACCTCTCACCCTACACCCATAGCATACCGGGATATCCAGGTAACAAGGCTCGGTATGGAACCTCCCACACTTAGGGCATGGAGTCTGCTGCTGGAACATCCCTCCTGGACGATCGGACTGAAGGGGTCTCGTACTTTCTGATCCTGGTCCCCAGCGACTGCTCTGCTGATAATGGTGCACTGATGGCGATGCACTGGATGAGGACTGAGCATAAGACTAGGATGGCCTTGATGGTCCTCTCCCCTGAACTGGTCTCCCTCCTCCAATTGAACTCCCCAAGTGGCCCACTAATCGGGCCCTGCTGATACTCTCCCTCTCTGACTTTATCTTCAATTTTCTAGCCTCTGTGGCCTAGGTGAATCCCACTATCTTACCATAATTCATGTCTGAGTGCAAGGAAGCTGTAGCAGCTTCATTCACAACCAAAGGACTGAGGCACCCATAGTCGATACCAACTGAGGATCGTACTTGGACAAACTCCATGAGGTACTCCCACACACTCATATTACCCTGCTTGAGAACCTCAAACTCCGTAGCACGGGCGGCCATAGCCTCGGCAGGCAAGAAGTGATCCATGAAAGCATCAACGAACTCATTCCATCTCGCTAGAAGAATCCCCTCCCCACGGGAATTCTCCCACATCTCGAACCATGAATACGCTACTCCCCTCATCCTGTAAGATGCTAACTCAACCCCCTCTTTCTCTGTAGCCTTCATAACCCGAAGTGTCTTGCACATCTCATCTAGAAAGTCCTGGGCAGCATGAGATCCTTGGGCCTGAGCGGCCACTAACTGAGTCAACATATGAATAGCTCCCCCGAGGTCCCCATAAGAAGTACCGGGACCTGAAGCTGGAACAGAAGAAGGATCAGGAATACCAGCGGGAGGGGTTGCAGCACCCTCTGCCGCAGCAGGAATAGGAACACTCTGGTCTGGAACAGAAAGGCCAGGTGGATTGAAAGTCGGGGACTCGCTCTCACCCCCACCATCGGGTACAGATTTCACAGCCACACTTGGGGTGGCATCTGCCTCTAAGCCGAGCCAAGCTCTCTTCTTTGGTGCCATTACTTAAAATTTTGGAATATAGCACAAGTTAGACAAGAATATTTTCACTTTTCACTTCACCGCACGATATAGAATACCAATGAAAAGGGTGTTTCCTAAATGTCCATGTAGCCCCCTAATTATAGATGTGGTCAACAACACACCGATAAGAAGGGCCCGACTAGATACGGCTCCGAGACATCCTAGGACACTTTTAAAACCTTAGGCTCTGATACAAAGTTTGTCACGCCCCAAAATCGAGGGACGCGATCGGTACTCAACCGGGTGACCCTAATCAAGCGAACCTGCTTTGCCTTTCCAAGTTTGAGTGATGAAGGAAGACCAATTTGATGAAGTTGGGACTTTCTCTCTCTAGAACCCACTCTTTCCTCTCTCTAATATCCCAGAAAAATGGTTAAAAATGAAGGGGAAGGGTGTTTTTAATGGACTGGGGTCGGGTGTTAAAATTAGAAAAATAGAAGCCCGACACAAGAATACGGTCAGGAATTTGATCGCATTCCTGACATGCGGTCCGTAGAACCGGCCGCATAAGGGCCCTCAAGATGGGCCAAAATTTGAAACACACTGCCCAGGTATGCGATCATTGTGCAGTCCGCATACACGTTATGCGATCGTATAATGCGTCACATAACTTCCCTTAGAAACCAAAGGCAACAATGCGACAGCTATGCAATCCGCAGAACTGAAATGCGATCGCATATTGGACCGCATAGTTGACCTCAAATGAGGCAGTGATCTGCCCGTGTATGCGACCATTATGCGGTCGCATAGTGCGTCGCATAACACCTATTTTCTGGAAAATGTTATTCTTTAAGTCTCGGGGTACTTTTTACTCAATTTAGGTCTGTTTTAAAAATTTCCACAATAAAAACAACTCGGGGACTCATTCGGGTATTATTCTAAAACGAGAAAATGTTACGGGTCTTTACAGTATGGCTAAGACCCACTATTCCTAGAAATTGAACCTCTTGATGTCCATGCAATTGGTGTAAGTCCAAAAATTTATTGATATAGAAATTGCTATTCCATACGTGCTTGTGTTGCAAGAATATATGTACAATATGTATTTCAATGTTCCCATAATGCAATCTTGTCGTTTGAGGATGTGTTAAAGATATGGAATATGTGCTAAAATGCCTAGAATTCTAGTTGAGATTGAATAAAGATTGTTATGCCAAATTATGTGAAGGCCTCTAGTTACATACGATCTGTAATTGCTCTCGTGTGTATTCTGTTTACCGTGAAAATGGTAATTACAATTATATCTGATTTTGTGGTTCTAAAAATATGTGGTTTATTCTAATACTAGTTGTTTAGGAAATAGATGCTAAGTGAGAGTTAAGAAAAATGAGATAAGAGCAAAGGATAATGGAATTGTGCAAACCGAGCAGTTACGAGACGGGGTCTCGAGCTGACTGAAACAGGGTCTCGAGGTCTAGCTCGAGTTCTTGACAGAGGGCGATCGATGAAAGATTAACAACTTAATGGGCTTCGAAGATGGCCTCTTTATGATCAACAATAAGCAATAAGTGAAGAACAATCAATGAACATGATGAATTGAAAGAAATAAATCAATGGAATAATTGTAAAGAATGTTCTTGTTCTTGTGTTCAATATCATGTATGTTACAAAATGGCAAGGGCCCTCTTTATATAGGAGGGAAAATCCCAACATAGTACATGTGTAATTATTACAAAGAAATACAGCTGGTACATCTATTTAGTGTTACAGTATGGACTTGTACTATTCTTGTAGACTTGGTTAGCGTTAACTACGTCCCTTTTGGGAATTTCCCGCTTTTCCATGATGGTCATCGATTTACACCGCCCCGAGGTATATCTGTCACGACCCCAAATACGGCCGGCCATGATGGCGCCTATCATGATACAAGGCTAGCCAAACCCCCGGTAAAATAACATAAGGACTTTCCCTTAAATTCGTAACTATTCGATATTACACAAAATTCTTTCGATTAAGCAGTTTAAAGAAACAAAATGAATAATATAGTTTATACACTGCCCAAAAACCAGGAGACAACCGTCATGAGCATCTACAAACAATACCACGTACTGCTATTTCTTTACTACAACCAGTTCTACGAATGATATCAAATAACAGGATCAGAAGGGAAAGAGGGCATGCTGCTGATGCCAAACAGCTACCTCAAAATCCCGAACCAAACTCCAAGAGAATGTGAAAACAGCTAGCGCTCAGATCCAGCACCTGAATCTGCACACAGGAGTGCAGGGAGTAATGTGAGTACGCCAACTATGTAGTAATGAGAGTAAATAATGTCTAAATCAATGAAACACGTAAAAGCAGTCATCAAATACACAGATAATGAACTCCTTCTTTCAGAAAACACAAATACGATGCCTTACATCATTTAAAAGTCAATCTCAGTAAAATATCATTTGAAATGTGCCTTCTCACAAATTCCATATAAATCAAGGTAATTTAATATAGAAATGATATAAATCATAGATAGCCTCTCGGGAAAAACATATTTCATAAATCGCCCCTCGGGCATAACATCCCTTAGAATTAGTCACTCAGCATGCCTCACCATCACTCAGTATCAGCCCCTCGGGCAACCTCACAGTCACTCATGACTCCTAATCACTCGTTACTCGGCACTCGCACTCAGTAGTTACCTGCTCTCACTTGGGGTGTGTACATACTCCGGAGGGGCTCCTACAGCCCAAGCGCTAATATCAAGCCATCTCGTGGCATAATCACTCAAGCCATCAGCCTCTCACGTATCATGAACAATGTAACATGATGCGGCATGCAGAACGATCCCATAGCATCCTCACAACATATGCCCTCGGCCACACTCAGTCAAAAATTCTCAAAAATCCACTCGGGCTATTAGTAAAATGGGGTACGCGACTCAAATATCGTTTTATATCTCAAAATAGTGTAAATAAGACTGAGTTTCAAAATCAGTTATACATAATATGGATGACTTTAAATCATAAGTCAACACAGTGAGGAATATTAGTAAAAGCCTCCAAGGGGTCCAAATACATGGCACGAGGCTCAAATACGACATTCCGCCCAAAACATAGTAATAATCTTTAAACCATGTGATATCATATGATTTAGAATCAAATACGCAACTCAATAGTTGCCACGGGATGGACCAAGTCACAATCCCCATACCAGTGCACGCCACACACTCGTCATCCAGCATGTGCGCCACTCCAAAACAATAGTGAGAAAATACAAAATACGGGGTTTCATACCCTCAGGACAAGATTTACAGTCATTACTTACCTCAACCCGGCCCGAAAACTACTCCGCGATGCTCTTACCCCTCGAATCGGCTCCCAAATGCTCCGACTCTATTTAAAACCAGATTAATAACATCAAAATATGCTAGGGAGACGAAACCCATTCAAAGATTATCACAATTAGGCACAAATCCCGAAATTGGCAAAACCCGACCCTCGAGCCCACGTCTCGAAATTCGATAAAAATCACAAAGCTGGAATCTTTATCCTCCCACGAGTCTATACATACCAATAACATCAAAAATTGGACCACAATTTCCCCTTCAATTACTCAATTAAAGTCTCAAATTTTCCAAGCCTTACCCCCCAATTTACACACTGATTTTCCCCTTAATTTCACCCTATTTCTGTCTAAAAATCACATGGAAACGAGTTTTAGGTTCAAATATATTACCTCAACAAAGTCCTCTTGATTTCTTCCTTCAAAACCCTCTCCCAAAGCTTAATCCCGGATAAAAATATTGAAGAAATGGCTCAAAATCGCGAAGGATGGTATTTATTCTCTCCTGTCCAGAGGTCGCGCACCTGCGGACCCGCACCTGCAGTCTCAGGTGCGCACCTACGGACTCCATTCAAAAGCCAAACCTCTGCACCTGTGCTCAATGTTCCGTACTGCAGCTTCGCAGGTGCGGTAAAACCCTCACACTTACGGAACTCCTCTAGCCCACCATAATCCGCACTTACGCCCCTTTCTTGCATCTGCGGCTCTCGCACCTGCGCTTGACCATCCGCAGGTGCGGCCACATCAGAGGGGCAACACCAGCAGTAGTTCAGCTGCATTTTTCCCATATGAAGTCCCCCAGAGCTATCCGAAATCAACCCGAGCCCCTCGGGACCCCAACAAAAAATACAAACAAGTTATAAATGATTACCCGAACTTAATCGAATTCCCGAACGCTTAAAACAACACTAAAACACCAAGATCACATCGGATTCAAGCCTATGAACTTTGAGATTTCTACATTTCACCAATGATGCCAAAACCACTCAAAACATGTCTAAATGACCTGAAAATTTGCACACATATCCAAAATGACACTACGAACATGCTCCAACTTCCGGAATTCAATTCCGACCCCGATAGCCTCTTTTCGACTGCCGACCGGAAATTGCCAAAAACTAGATTTTTCCAAATCAAGCCTAATTCTACTCCGGACCTCCGAATGACATTCCAAACACTCTCCTAAGTCCCAAATCACCTAACGAAACTATCCGAGCCACCAAACCCTCATTCCGAGATCGTTTACCTGATAGTCAACCTCCGATTGACTTTTCTAACCATAAGGCTAACTTAAGAGACTAAGTGTCTCAATTCTCAACATGACCACTCCGAACACGAACGAACCAACCCAACTCATCATAACTAGGTTAACTAGCACATAAAAAGCTGAAACAGGGGAAACGTGGGCTAATCTCACGGAACGACCGGCCGGGTAGTTACATTCTCCCCCTCTTAAACAAACGTTCATCCTCGAACAGGTCTAGAAACATATCTGGAGTCTCAAATAAGTGAGGATATCTGCTCTGCGTCTCCCGCTTGGTCTCCCAGGTGGCATCCTCCATCGGCTGTCCTCTCCACTGAACATTCACTGAAGCTATATCCTTAGATCTCAACTTTCTGACCTGACAACCCAAAATAGCCACTAGCTCTACCTCATATGACATATCACCCTTAAGCTGAACCGTGTTGAAGTCCAAAACATGAGACGGGTCACCAACATACTTCCGAAGCATTGACACATGAAACACTGGATGAAAACTCGATAAGCTGGGCGACAAAGCAAGTCTATAAGCCACCTCTCCAACCCTCTGAAGCACCTCAAAAGGCCCAATGAACCGAGGACTCAACTTGCCCCTCTTCCCGATTCTCATGACACCCTTCATGGGTGACACCTTCAGTCCGCATAACTCCATGAAAGACACATCCCGGACCTTTCGGTCCGCATAACTCTTCTTCTTAGACTGCACGTGCGAAGCCACTTCCGAATCAACTTCACCTTATCCAATGCATCCTAAACCAAGTCTGTGCCAAATAGCCTAGCCTCACCCGACTCAAACCAACCAACCAGAGATCTACACCTTCTACCATATAAAGCCTCATACGGAGCCACCTGGATACTCAAATGATAACTATTATTATATGCAAACTCCACGAGCTGCAGAAACTGGTCCCATGAACCCCCAAAATCAATGACACACACACGTAACATGTCCTCCAGAATTTGAATAGTGCACTCTGACTGTCCGTCGGTCTGAGGATGAAATCTTGTGCTCAACTCAACATGAGTACCTAACTCCCTCTGCACGACCCTCCAAAATTGAGATGTGAACTGGGTACCTCTGTCGGAAATGATAGAAATTGGAACCCATGCACTCGAACGATCTACCTGATATAAATCTCAGCTAACCACCCCGAGGTAGTACCAATAGGAATGAAGTGCATGGACTTGGTCAGCCGATCCTTAATAACCCAAATAGCATCAAACCTCCTCGAAGTCTGTGGAAGCCCAACTACGAAGTCCACGGTTATCCGCTCCCACTTCCACTCTGGAATATCCAACCTCTGATGCAATCCCCCCATCTCTGGTGCTCATACTTAACCTGCTGACAGTTGAGACACCAAGCCACAAACTCAACAATGTTTCTCTTCATCTGCCTCCACTAATAATGCTGTCTTAGATCCTGATACATCTTCGCGGCACCCGGATGAATGGAATACCGCGAGTTGTGGGCCTCTGCTAGAATCAACTCTTGAAGTCCATCCACATTAGGAACGCATATCCGACCTTGCATCCGCATAACCCCTTCATCGCCAATAACTACATCCCTGGAATCACCTCGCCGAACCCTATCCTGAAGAACGAGCAAGTGTGGGTCATCATATTGGCGCTCTATGATACCGATCATAAAGAGAAGACTTGGAGGCTACACAAGCCAATACCCGACAGTGCTCCGATAGATCCAATCTCACCAACTGACCCGCTAAGGCCTGAACCTCAAGTGCTAAGGGTCTCTCTATTGCTGGAAGATATGCTAGACTCCCCAAACTCTCTTCTCTGTGACTCAACGCATCAACCACTACATTGGCCTTCCCTGGATGGTATAAGATAGTGATATCATAGTCTTTCAGAAGCTCCAACCATCTCCTCTGACGCAAATTCAGATCCTTTTGCTTAAACAGATGCTGCAGACTACGTTCATCAGTGAAAACCTCACAATGCACCCCATACAAATTAAGACGCCAAATCATCAAGGCTTGAACAATGGCTGATAGCTCGAGATCATGCACTTTGTAATTCTTCTCATGAGTCTTCAACTGGCGCGCGTAAGCAACCACCCTACCCTCCTGCATCAAAAGACAACCGATGCCTATCCTCGATGCATCCTAATATACGGTATAAGAACCTGAAGCTGATGGAAATACTAACATTGGAGCTGAGGTCAATACAGCCTTGAGCTTCTGAAAGCTCTCCTCACACTCGTCTGACCACCTAAACGGAGCACCCTTCTAGGTTAATTTGGTCAAGGGAAAAGCAATAGAAGAAAATCCCTCCATAAAACGATGGTAATACCCCGCCAAGCCAAGGAAGCTCCTAATCCCTGTAGCTGAGGACAGTCTGGGCCAACTCTGCACCGCCTTTATCTTCTTCGGATCAACTTGAATACCCTCACTGGACACCACGTGCCCCAAGAAAGCTACTGACCCAAGCCAAAACTCACACTTGGAGAACTTTTCATAAAGCTTCTCCTCCCCCAGTCTCTGTAAAACCACTCTCAAATGCTGTGCGTGCTCCTCCTGGCTTCGAGAGTACACGAGGATGTCATCAATGAACACAATAACAAAGGAATCCAAATACTGTTGAAACACGCTATTCATCAAATGCATGAACACTGCTGCGGCATTGGTCAACCCAAAGGACATCACCATAAACTCATAGTGACCATAACGAGTCCTAAAAGCTATCTTGGGAATATCAGAATCCCGAATCTTCAGCTGATGATACCCGAATCTCAAGTCAATCTTAGAGAATACCCTGGATCCCTGAAGCTGGTTTTACAAATCATCAATACGAGGCAAAGGATACTTATTCTTGACTGTAACCTTGTTCAACTGCCTGTAGTCAATACACATTCTCATGGAACCATCCTTCTTCTTCACAAACAACACTGGTGCACCCCAAGGTGACACACTAGGCCGAATGAACCCCTTATCTAGGAGTTCCTGAAGCCGATCTTTCAATTCCTTCAAATAAACTGGTGCCATATGATAATGTGGAATAGAAATAGGCTGAGTGCCTGCCACCAGATCAATACCAAAATCAATATCCCTGTTAGGTGGCATGCCTGGCAGGTCTAAAGGAAACACGTCCGGAAAGTCACGGACCACAGGGACAAAATCAATAGTGGTAACCTCAACACTGACATCCCTCACAAGAGCCAAATACGATAAACACCCCTTATCTACCATATGCTGGGCCTTCAGGTAGGGAATCACCCTACTAGGAACATACTCAATAGAACCTCTCCACTCAACCCTCGAAAATCCTGGCATAGCTAAGGTCATGATCTTAGCGTGACAATCAAGAACAACATGACACTGAGATAGCTAATCCATGCCCAATATCACATCAAAATCAACCATGCTAAGCAACAACAGGTCCACTCGGGTCTCCATACCCCCAATATATATCACAAATGACCGATGCACAGGGTCCAGAATAATCGTATCGCCCACAGGAGTCGACACATGAACTGATGCAACTAGAAACTCACGGGGCATATCCAGAAAATGGGAAAAATATGATGAAACATAGGAATACGTAGAACCAGGGTCAAATAAGGCCAAAGCATCTCGGCGACAGACTGAGACAATACCTGTGATCATTGCCTCTGAGGCCATATCATCTGGCCTGGCTGGAAGTGCATAAATACGAGCCTGACCTCCACCTGCATGACCTCCCCCTCTAGGGCGGCCCCTAGCCGTCTGACCCCACCCCTAGATATCTGGGCAGGTGGTCAAGAAAATGGAGTTGAAGTTGAGGGCTGACCCCTCTGCTGAGAAGAACCACCAAAACGACGAGGACACTGCCTCCACCCATGTCCAAACTCTCCATACTCGAAGAAGCTCCCTGGAGCTGGAGACGAGGACTGAAAGAAACCCTTGGCACCAGAATGGCCACTAGAAGAACCATGCATAGAGGAACCCTGAACTGATGGTGCTCAAGTTGCGCTCTGGGCTGGAAGAGCACTGAATGAAGAATGTCCCGACTGAGAACTATGAGGACCATGCCCTGAAGATGCACCACTATAGGCTGCATGGAGTGGCTGAGGAGGCCTGAATGAACGACCTGGCCTATGCTGAAACTGCCTTTTGAAAGGAGCACCGCTGAAACTACCAGATCCACGAGGCCTCTTGGCCTCCCTCTCCTCTCGCTCTTTGCAGCGAACTGACTCAATATATCGAACCACATCAACAACTTGCTCAAAAGTAGCATCTGAAACCCTCTCTCTGGTCATTAGATACGGAGCTGATAAGTGAGGCCATCCACAAACCTCTTAATCCTCTCTCTCTCAGTAGGAACCAACTCGCTGGCATGACGAGGCAACTCTAAAAACCGCATCCCATACTACGTCACTGATAACTCCCCTTGACGCAGCTGCTCAAACTACCTGCGCTGCTCCTCCCTATGAGACTGGGGAACATACTTCTCCAACAAGATAGTGGAAAACTGCATCTAGGTGAGGGGTGCTGCATCAACGAGCCTACGCCTCTCATAAGACTCCCACCAAGTAAAAACAGCCCCAGAAAACTGAAAAGTAGCAAACGAGACCCCACTG
Organism: Nicotiana knightiana; assembly: GCA_005239525.1. Taxonomy (NCBI): domain Eukaryota; kingdom Viridiplantae; phylum Streptophyta; class Magnoliopsida; order Solanales; family Solanaceae; genus Nicotiana; species Nicotiana knightiana. The sequence goes on along the minus strand of ML413924.1, from coordinate 124,535 downwards.
GTCTCCAGTATCCCTGCGGTACGAAGCATCCTCTGACACTTGTCCAGAAAACCCCGGGCATCCTCACCCTCAGTACCACTTAATGTCGGAGGCTGAAGTCTACTAGATCTCTCCAGCCTACACTGCTCATCATCTTGCATAGCTGGAACCACGAAGTCCTGAACTGGAGCAACCATCTGGGCTGGAACTGCCCCCGGTGTCTGAAGGCCTTGAGTAACCTGCTCAGGTGTCCGAGCAGCTGGAGTCTGAGTGCCTCCCCCGGCCTGAGAAGTAGCAACAATAAAAGATACATCGACTTCCTGAGCAAGGCTGTTGCATACAGGTAAAATCTGAGCCAGGGTCTCCTGAAGACCCGAAATAACAATGGGAACTACTGGTGCCTGAGCCTGTCCCTCTAGAATATCTACGGTGGGGACCTGATCCCGGATGGTAGGTGGATCCTCTGATACTGCCTCGGCTATTGCACGGGCTGGTCCCCTACCTCTACGATGGCCTCGATCGCAGCCTCGACCTCTCGCTGGTCTAGCTCGTGTCTGGTCACCCAACCGGTAGCGCGAGTCCTCACCATCTGTGAGAGAAGGAAAATAACAGAAGTTTAGATTTTCAGAATCAACAGAATGGCACGACAAAATCCAAGAAAATGAGATTTTCCTAAGGGCTCTGTAGCCTCTCAAAGATAAGTACAGACGTCTCCGTACCGATCAGCAAGACTCTACTAAACCTGCTCATGACCGTTGAGTGTAACCTAGTCTCTGATACCAACTTTTCACGACCCCAAATACGAAGCCGGACGTGATGGCGCCTATCATGATACTAGGCTAGCCAAACCCCCGGTAAAACAACATAAGGACTTTCCCTTAAATTCGTAACTATTCAATATTACACAAAATTCTTCCGATTAAGTAATTTAATGCAACAAAACTAATATTATAGTTTATACACTGCCCCAAAGCCTGGAGTCAACGCCATGAGCTTCTACAAACAATACCATGTACTACTATTTCTTCACTACAACCAGTTCTAGGAATGATATCAAATAACACGATAAGAAGGGAAAGAGGGCATGCTGCGGACGCCAAACAGCTACCTCAAAATCCCAAACCAATGTTACACCCAGCAATATTACGATGATGTTACGTCCTGTAGTATTACATTACGATGATGTTACGCTTCGAAGTATTAAATTACAACGATGCAGCACCTTGTAGTATTGTGCGTTGAATTTGTCGTAAGGTAATTGACAACAGTCCAAGGAAAAGATTATTCGGAGATTATAAGGATTATGCTATTTCAAGCAAGTAATGAGTAAATTAGTGAAGGTGAGAGGGGAAGCAAGTCAAAGAAAAGGAATTTGCGTCTAAGTTTGGCATGTTGGGATAAAATACGGGCCGAGCGTTATTACCCGATATTTATGAATTAGTACCATTCAAGGTGCCATATGACCACGATAGTATAATGTATAAAGTATATATGAAGTATATTAAAAAAAATATAAGAATTTTAAGGAATTTGTCGAAATTTTTAAATTATGCGGGTAATTGATTAATTACCGAGTAACAGGACATTACCCAGTTAACTAATAAGTGGATAAAAATTAACATCCCACCCCCACCCCACGTGGCAAGAAGCCACGCAATTGGAAGTGACTAAGTAGTCACTTTTGGCCAGATGGCTAATTATGAAATGACTAAGATTTGAGTCTTAGCAAATAAGACCAGTGGCCATTATTTTGAAGACTTATGAATTAGAAAACACTTCATTCAAGATCAAACATATCTTGCATTCTGTCCTTGGTTTTTAAAACATAAAACGTGAGAGACCAGAAACATTTCGTTCAATTTCAAGAATTCAACAATTCAATCCTTAGCCAACATTTCGTTCAAGAAAAAAAACGTTAGAAGAAGAATAAATTCGTCCGAAATTTCAAGTTCGTCCAAGTGTTAATTTCGTCCATATTTTACAGAAGCAAATTCGTTCAAATAATTTCAGGAACAGGTATGTTAGGGATATCCCTTCTTTCTTTTGGCATGGTCCAAATTATACGAAAGGAACGAGCAAATTCATGGTTTCCATAAATTACTGTATTCATAAAAATACTAGGGTGTCTATATTCTTGATTTCCCCATGTGAATTATTATCATCTTCTGTTCATGGGTCTCAAAAATACGTATGTTGGTAAAGTTTTTTTTTCATGATATTAATCAGAGGCATAATGGCATTATGACGTATCGAGAGATTTTATTGATGTATTTCATATTCATTTCATGCATTTACATATATACACATATATATGTAAATATATGTATTGTAGGATATGGGAAAAGGTTACGGCTTTATATACGCACCACCACCTGATCAGCTGGTATATGATGATGATGTTGCCCACAATGGCTGAAATATGATTCAAACGACGTTATATATGCGTATATATGTATGCATATTCAAATGGCATTATATACGCATATATATGTATGCATATATATGTATATGTGATATGAGAAAGGTTATGGTGTTATTTACGCACCACCACCTGATCAGCTGGTATACAATGATTATTTTGGCCACAGTGGCTGATATTATAGAGGCTGATGATGTTATGAAACATATAGCTATGCACGACATGAAATTCATACACATATGCATGTTTCTAAAAGTGATTTATGATATACAAAGTTATTCAGACTTACAGGTTGAGTCATGTACTGTGTCTCTTATGTATACTATGTGCCTTACATACTCGGTACATTATTCGTACTGACGTCCCTTTTGCCTGGGGATGCTACGTTTCATGCCCGCAGGTCCCGATAGACAGGTCGAGAGCCCTCTAAGTAGGCTATCAACTAAGTGGAAGATGTTGGTGTGCTCCATTTGCTTCGGAGTCGCTTGTTTGGTTACTATGATTTAGACGAGTATTATTTGGTAGGGAGGGACTCTATCCCGACCTTTATGATATTTATGTACTCTTAGAGGCTATTAGACATATGTCGTATACGTGAAAGATTGTACGGCCTTGTCGGTCTATGTTTTGAGTTTGTAAATGATTATGTTGGCCTATTAGGCCTGTATGTCACGTGTGTATCTAAGAAAGATACGTTACGTTGGTACTCGGTCGAGTAAGGTATCGGGTGCCCGTCGTAGCCCATCGGTTTGGGTCATGAAAAAAGTGGTATCAGAGCAATTCTGTCCTAGGGAGTCTACAATCCGTGTCTATTAGAGTCTTGTGTATGGGTGTGTCGTGCACCACACTTATAAGCAGGAGGCTACAGGGCATTTAGGATTGTCTCTTTCTTCTTACTCTAGATCGTGTGGTGGAGCTCACTTATAAGAAATCAAATTTCGAAATTCTATTCTATTCTTAATAAGACAATACCTATATTCGGAAAGAAGGTTGGAAAGAGAGATAGTTTAGAAAAACCTGAGTCAGAGGAATTGAATTTTTGTATGATGCCTACGATAAGTAAATGTGAGGTTTTTAGCAGATCATGGGTGTACTGAAAGGTAAAGCTTCCTGATAAGAAGCCTTAAGGCAAGAACGCCTATCCATCTTTATGGTGAAGGACAATGAGAGATTAAGAAGGTAAGTACAAGTTTAAGTAAGTAAAAGGAGCAAGGTGAAAAAGGGTAGGAGGTACCCAGTTAATGAAGGTTAACAACGTTTATAATTGAGGCAGAGAAACATAAGATTTTTGAGTTATATTCAATAGTAACAGAGGTATGTATAATTGGCCGAACCCTTTCGAGATATTCCCTATGGGGGTTAATGAAGTAGTATAAGAAGATATGAGGGATGAATTGTTTGCATCAGTTGACATTTCCGAAGGATATTGCAAATGTTCTAATAGATCTCTTTATGAGACACCCAGATGGTACACTCTAAAATAGTGCAGCCAGATATAAGTACTACAAAGACATGCACTATAAGCCTTGAGGGGATATATACTACCTTAGTGTGGCTCGCGTCCCTAGTAAAGCAAGAACGTTAAGCAACTTGAAGAGCCACTGGATGGAGCAAAGGGAAGCTGAAAGCAAAAGAATGTCTTGTTCGAGTTTTCAGAATAAAGTGGTAAGCATAAATGTTAGCAGGAAATAATAAAAGAGTTAATGATGCATTATGAGTATGATATGGTACATGGATGACAATGGTAGATAAAAAAGATGACAGTATTACAAAATCTATTGTTAAGTAAAGGAAAAGACAAGAGGTGATAGGCTTTGAGACAACAAAAGAGTATAGTCCATAAAGTCATATCCTCATTTCAAGATACAAGTTCGTGACTCCAGTGCGACTACCTGAAGGAAAAGTTAAAACCCCTGAATAATAGAAACCAATATGGATTGGTGAACAAGATAAACTAAACATAAATTAGGGACTGTGTGATTTCATAATAGTCAACCTCATGATAATTTTAGGTTTCGTTCTAGCGGTAGTAGAATGGACAACAGAAGAAGATTCAGGAGAAAATCAGAGAATGGTCATTCTAGAAGACGCTTCCCTGAAGCAAGTAATGTAAGAAAAGTTAAGCTTAAGGGACTGTAGGTACCAGTTACATTAAGTGTCACCCTCACGAGTAGGGAATTTTGTTATCCTTGAAAAATAAGGATTATCGCAAGGCAAGTAAAGGTCATTGGTGATGTGAAAGGACGCCAAAGATGAAGAGGAAAAACATCTATAGGCAGGTCGTCATACCTTCAAGTCTTAGTACACCCCTAAAGGGGGGAATATGGACTAATGTGGTATTAAGTCAGAATTAAGTAGTTCTAGTGACTATGGAATTGTAAAGGAAGAATGCGGTAAATGAAAGATGAATGAGATGGCACTTATCCAAATCTTACAGATACGCTACGATTCTAGAATATTGTGCAAGCACGACGTCAAGGAGATGAAGTAAAGGTTCCTGCCCGAGCTGTTATTAATAAATAAGGAGCCAGTGCGAGACATAAGTTAAGATGAAGGAAATAACCTAAGAAAGATTACGAGAATTATTGATATGAGAATGGGCCAATGAGTAGTTAGTAATTGGTAAGGAAGATCCCAGTTATGGCTAAACAAGACGTTACAGACGAGTCATCAGATCGTATAAGATAAACATAGTAGAACCCAACATGGGGAATTCAGCATCGAAGAATATCATTATAATACTCAAAGATATATATTCAAACAAGAATCGGGGTAGTTAAAGATACAATATGAGTGTTACGGGGATAAAAGAAGGTGCCACTGGGAAGATAGTCAAAATATCAGTTTAGAAGCAACCATACAAGCACAAGGGCATAGAAATAAGCAACTACGGATGATTATAGGCAAGTAAGAACATCAAAAAGGTCCGTAATAAGCCCACATCTTTACGAGAGTTAAGGGTTCTCCCTAAGTACTACAATGAAAGTCTAGATGGGGAAATAAGGAAGAAGGCTTCAACCCAAGCACAATGACCTAAAAAGGAAAGGGTCGTGTGAGAACTGTCTCACAACAACATTGTAAGAACTCCAAACAAAAGTGGCCCCTACCGTGGTTAATGAACGGGAAGAAAAAAAATTAAAAGTAACAATTTGAAGGTCATATGAGTTGCATGAAAACTATAGCATGTGTGGGAACCAAGATAAGCTAAGTATGGATGCAACAAGAGGGTAGAAGGACCAGGAAAGGAAATAGCTTACGTTGAAAGAAAGATAAAATGTAACAAAAGAAATTATTCGATCAATGATCTGGAGTCTGTTACATTATGAACTCACTTAAGGTTTCAGAGTTTTATACATGCATCATATACATCCGTAGAAGATTCTGGTGTACGTCAAATGAAAGAATTGAGCCCAGGTCATAAACGAAGGATTAAATTATTAAAGGGTTGTATCATGCATATTTCTCAAGGCTATTAAGGTCGAACAGAGATGAGAGGAAACTGAAGAGTTACATCAACTAAGTAATCAGGAGTCTGATTATTGGACCCAGAATATTAGAAACGTCGTGATTGAGAAAATTGCAAGATCTCCCTTAAATTCAGTGGTAAGAGAGAGATAGTATAACAACCATAGTCTATAACGGCTCTGCGATAAAGCCAGTAATAAGAAGTCAGTATGAAGCTTCCACCAGATTGTAGTATTATAATAGAGCTTCATTTGTGGTGTGAATCATACCTACGTGGAAGAGAGGTTATGAAAGAGATATAAGCTATGATACGAGATTTTAAGTAAGGTAAAGGTAAACAACGTACAAGATACTCAAATGCAGAAAGATGTAAATAGTCCATAACTCGGATAGAAGGCTAGAAGTGCTGGGATTCAATATATAGGAATGATAGCGGCATAGTCAGTACCATATCTTCCAGCCTATGGTCTAGGTATCGATAATCCTGATTAAGAGAGTAAAGAAAAGCTAGAAACAATGTGATGTCTCGCTTGATGTTCCAGAACGACATAAGGAAATCGATGATGCAACCAAGTTGAAAGGTTGCAAGTAATATAAATAGATATATGTAGGTCTCAAGCTATTGTATGGTGAAACGACAAGGTTCTAGAAAGATAGGAGTAAGTATAAGAAAGGGCGAGTGAGAAGGTAAAGAAAATGGATAAGTCCTCAGGATTAAGCCTATGAAAATAAGAAGAGAAGATGGTTTCTCTAAGTTATACAAAGCTCACTGTAGCCTGAATGGACTCAAAGGAGTCTAAGACTAATATCATTTAGAAGAGATGGAATGTTGTCCTGGTAGTAGAATGAGGGTGTAATTCTGATAGATAAAGGACGACGTTTGGGCCTTCGATTGAGTAATGGTCTGACGAAGAATAGAAAGGGATTTCACGAATTGGACAAGATTAAACTATCCATATAAGGTAAGTCACATTAGGATTCTATAAAGTACGGTTATGGGAGTATAGTATCACCCCTAGGTGGATCAATCTAACTACTCCAGATATCCCCATTAGACGTGAGCCCTAACGATGGTGTTACATAAAATATCAAGTTATTAGTGGTAGATGATGAATCAATATTAAGGTGAATCAACAATAGATGGATAAAAGTTCAACAATATGACGTGAGATTAGACCATCAATCGTAAGGATAAGCAACGAAAGTAACCTAGAGTTGGTGGCAGACCTTAGTAATGATAAAGTCATGCGAATGGATAAGCGGATCTATGAAATAAGATCTAGAAATATTCATAAGTCCAAAAAGTACCAAAGGGACCTATTTTCAAGCTCTGTATATGTTTACTAAGTGAGGCCTAGAGATTGGCTAAAAGCTAGAGGGAAAAGGAAAGATGAGTCGCATAAGCGCACTTACAAATCCAGAATAGTACCGGCTGCATTATAGGAGGTACCAACGATTACAAGATTATAACGATTTAAACCACAAGTCGTGATATGAGAAAGAAGACTAAAGGGGGGAATATCCTAGACTTTGGATTAATTCACAGAACAACTGCCTAAATGGCAAGGAGAATATTAACGTATCTATAAGAGCTATAAGTTATGAAAATGATAAGAGGATCAGTCAACATTCGAGGACGAATGTTCCAAAGGGGGGAATGATGTTACACCCAGAAATATTACGATGATGTTACGTCCTATAGTATTACATTACGATGATGTTACGCTTCGCAGTATTAAATTACAACGATGTTGCACCCTGTAGTACTGTGTGTTGAATTTGTCGTAAGGTAATTGATATCAGTCCAAGGAAAAGATTATTCAGAGATTATAAGGATTATGCTATTTCAAGCAAGTAATGAGTAAATTAGTGAAGGTGAGAGGGGAAGCAAGTCAAAGAAAAGGAATTTTCAACCAAGTTTGGCATGTTGGGATAAAATACGGGCCGAACGTTAATACCCGATATTTATGATCTAGTACCATTCAAGTTACCATATGACCACGATAGTATAATGTATAAAGTATATATGAAGTATATTAAAAAAAAAGAATTTTAAGGAATTTGTGGCAATTTTTGAATTATGCGGATAATTGATTAATTACCGGGTAACAGGACATTACCCAGTTAACTAATAAGTGGATAAAAATTAACATCCCACCCCCACCCCACGTGGCAAGAAGCCACGAAATTGGAAGTGACTAAGTAGTCACCTTTGGCCAGATGGCTAATTATGAAATGACTAAGATTTGAGTCTTAGCAAATAAGACTAGTGACCATTATTTTGAAGACTTATGAATTAGAAAACACTTCCTTCAAGATCAAACATCTCTTGCATTCTGTCCTTGGTTTTTAAAACCAAAAACGTGAGAGAGCAGAAACATTTCGTTCAATTTCAAGCATTCAACAATTCAATCCTTAACCAACATTTCATTCAAAAAAACGTTAGAAGCAGAATAAATTCATCCGAAATTTCAAGTTCGTCCAAGTGTGAATTTCGTCCATATTTCGCAGAAACAGATTCGTTCAAATAGTTCCAAGAACAGATATGTTAAGGCTAAAATTATATGGAAGAAACGAGCAAACTCATGGTTTCCATAAATTACTCTATTCAGAGAAATACTAGGGGTGTCTATATTCTTGATTTCCCTATGTGAATTATTATTATCTTCTGTTCATGGGTCTCAAAAATACGTATGTTGGTAAAGTTTTTTTTTTCATGATATTAGTCAGAGGCATAATGGCCTTATGACGTACCGAGAGTTTTTATTGACGTATTTCATATGCATTTCATGCATTTACATATGCACATTGACCCATGACCAGATGGCGCGTATATATGTAAATATATGTATATAGGATATGGGAAAAGGTTACGGCGTTATATACGCACCACCACCTGATCAGCTGGTATATGATGATGATGTTGCCTATAGTAGCTGAAATATGGTTCAAACGGTGTTATTTACGTGTACATATATATGTATATTCAAACGGATTTATATACGCGTATATATGAATGTATATATATGTATATGAGATATGGGAAAGGTTATGGAGTTATATATGCACCACCACCTGAGAAGCTGGCATAGAATGATGATTTTGCCCACAGTGGCCAATATGATATGATGGGAGGCCCTCAAAGGCTGATGAGGTTATGAAACATATACCTATGCACGACATGACATTCATACGCATATGCATGCTGCTAAAAGTGATTTATGATTTACAAAGTTATTCAGACTTACAGGTTGAGTCATGTACCATTTCTCTTATGTACATTATGTGCCTTACATACTCGGTACATTATTCGTACTGACGTCCCTTTTGCCCGGAGACGCTGCGTTTCATGCCCACAAGTCCTTNGGTGCGCTCCATTTTCTTCGGAGTCGCTTGTTTAGTTAGTATGATTTAGATGGGTATTGTTTGGTATGGCTGGACTCTATCCCGACCTTTATGACATTTATGTACTCTTAGAGGCTTGTAGACATATGTCGTATACGTGAAAGATTGTACGGCCTTGTCGGCCTATGTTTATAGTTTGTAAATGATTATGTTGGCCTATTAGGACCGTATGTCCCGTGTATATGATAATGTAATAAGAAAGATACGTTACGTTGGTACTCGGTCAAGTAAGGTATCAGGTTCCCGTCGTGGCCCATCGGTTTGGGTCATGACAACCAAACTCAAAGAGAATGTGAAAATAGCTAGCGCTCAGATCCAGCACATGAATCTGCACACAGAGGTGAAAGGAGTAATGTGAGTATGCCAACTCAGTAGTAATGAAAGTAAATAAAGTCTAAGGCAACGAAACACATAAAAGCAGTCATAAAATACACAGAAAATGAACTCCTTCTTTCAGAAAACACAAATACGATGTCTTACATAATTTACAAGTCAATCTCAGTAAAATATCATTTGAAATGTGCGTTCTCACAAATTCCATAGAAATCAAGGTAATTTAATATAGAAATGATAGAAATCATAGATAGCCTCTCGGGAAAAAACATATTTCATAAATCGCCTCTTGGGCATAACATCCCTCAGAATCAGTCACTCAGTATGCCTCACCATCACTCTGTATCATCCCCTCAGGCAACCTCACAGTCACTCATGCCTCGCAATCACTTATCACTCGGCACTCGGCACTCGCACTCAATAGGTACCTTCGCTCACTGAGGGTGTGTACAGACTCCGGAGGGGCTCTTACAACCCAAGCGCTAATATAAGTCCATCTCGTGGCATAATCGCTCAAGCCCTCAGCCTCTCACGTATCATGAACAATGTAACATCCTGCGGCATGCAGACCGATCCCATAGCATCCTCACAACATAGGCCCTCGGCCACACTGAGTCAGAAATCTTTCAAAAAGCCACTCTAGCTATCAGTAAAACGGGGTACTCGACCCAAAATATCATTTTATATCTCAAAATAGTGTAAATAATACTGAGTTTTGAAATCAGTTATATATAATATGGCAGAGTGTATATCATAAGTCAACACAGTGAGGAATAGCAGTAAAAGCCCCCAAGTGGTCCAAAAACATGGCACACGGCCCAAATATGGCATTCTGCCCAAAACATAGTAATAATCTTTAAAACATGAAATATCATATGATTTAGAATCAAATACGCAACTCAATAGTTGCCATGGGATGGACCAAGCCAAAATCCACATACTAGTGCACGCCACACACTCGTCATCCAGCATGTGCGCGACTCTAAAAAAATAATGAGAAAATATGAAATTCGTGGTTTCATACCCTCAGGACAAGATTTACAGTCATTACTTACCTCAAACCGGTCTGAAAACTACTCCGCGATACTCTTGCCCCTCGTATCGGCTTCCAAATGCTCCGAATCTATTCAAAACTAGATTAATAACATCAAAATATGCTAGGGAGTCGAAACCCATTAAAAATTATCACAATTAGGCAAAAATCCAAAAATTGGCCAAACCTGACCCCAGGCCCACGTCTCGGAATTCGATAAAAATCACCAAGCCGAAATCCTTATCTTCCCCCGAGTCAATACATATCAATAACATAAAAAACCGGACCACAATTTCCCCTTCAATTACTCAATTAAAGTCTCCAATTTTCCAAGCCCTAACCCCCAATTTACACACTGATTTTTCCCTTAATTTCACCCTATTTCAGTAAAAAAATCACATGGAAACGAGTTTTAGGTTCAAATATCTTACCTCAACGAAGTCCTCTTGATTTCCTCCTTCAAAATCCTCTCCCAAAACTTAATCCCGGATGAAATATTGAAGAAATGGCTCAAAATCACGAAGGATGGTATTTATACTCTCTTGTCCAGAGGTCGCGCACTTGCGGTCATTTATGCGTGCCTGCATCTGCGGTTCCAGGTGCGCACCTGCGGATTCCACTAAAAAGCCAAACTTCCGCACCTGCGCTCAATGTTCCGCATCTGCGACATCATAGATGGGGTAAAACCCTCGCACATGCGGAACTCCTCCAGCCCACCAGAATCCGCACCTGCGCCCCTTTCTCGCACCTGCGGCTCTCGCACCTGCGCTCAACCATCCGCAAGTGCGGCCACACCAGAGGGGCAACACCAGCAGCAGTTCAGCTACATTTTTCCCACTTCAAGGTCCCCAGAGCTATGCGAATCAACCTGAGTCCTTCGGGACCCCAATCAAAAATACAAACAAGTCATAAATGATTACCGGACTTAATCGAATTCCCGAAACACCCAAAACAACGCTAAAAGACCAAGATCACATATGATTCAAGCCTATGAACTTTGATATTTCTAAATTTTGCCAATGATGATGAAACCACCCAAAACACGTCTGATTGACCTGAAAATTTGCACACATATCCAAAATGACAATATGAACCTGCTCCAACTTCTGGAATTCCATTCTGACCCCGCTAGCCTATTCTCCACTACCGACCGAAAATTGCCAAAAACTAGATTTCGCCAATTCAAGCCTAATTCTACTCCGGACCTCCGAATGAAATTCCGAACAGTCTCCTAAGTCACAAATCACATAACAAAGCTATCCATGCCACCAAACCCTCATTCTGACACCGTTTACCAAATAATCAACCTCTGGTTGACTTTTCTAACTATAAGGCCAACTTAAGAGACTAAGTGTCTCAGTTCTCACCACGACCACTGCAAACCCGAACCAACCGACCCAACTCATCATAATTAGGTTAACTAGCGCATAACAAAGCTGAAATAGGGGCAATGGGGGCTAATCTCATGGAACGACCGGCCAGGTCGTTACATTCTCCCCCTCTTAAACAAACGTTCATCCTTGAACGGGTCTAGAAACATACCTGAAGTCTCAAATAAGTGAGGATATCTGCTCTGCATCTCCCGTTCGGTCTCCCAGGTGGCATCCTCCATCGGTTGTCCTCTCCACTGAACCTTCACTGAAGCTATATCCTTAGATCTCAACTTTCTGACCTGATGACCCAAAATGGCCACTAGCTCTACCTCATATGAAATATCACCCTCAAGCTGAACCGTGTTGAAGTCCAAAACATGAGACGGGTCACTATTATACTTCCGAAACATCGACACATAAAACACCAGATGAAAACTCGATACGCTGGGCGATAGAGCAAGTCTATAAGCCACCTCTCCAACCCTGAAGCACCTCAAAAGTCCTAATGAACCAAGGACTTAACTTGCCCCTCTTCTCGAATCTCATAACACCCTTCCTGGGTGACACCTTCAGCAGTAGCTTCTCTCCGTCCATGAAGACACATCCCGGACCTTCCGGTCCGTATAACTCTTTTGCATAGACTGCACCGTGCGAAGCCGCTCATGAATCAAATTCACCTTATCCAACGCATCCTGAACCAAGTCTGTGCCAAATAGCCTAGCCTCGCCCAGATCAAACCAACCAACCGGAGATCTATACCTTCTACCATATAAAGCCTCATACGGAGCCATCTAGATACTCGACTGATAATTATTATTATATGCAAACTTCACGAGCGGCAGAAACTGGTCCCATGAACCCTCGAAATCAATGACACACGCACACAACATGTCTTCCAGAATCTAAATAATGCGCTCTGAATGTCCGTCAGTCTGAGGATGAAATGTTGTGCTCAAGTCAACCCGAGTAACTAACTCCCTCTGCACGGCCCTCCAAATCTGAGATGTGAACTGGGTACCTCTGTCGGAAATGATAGAAATTGGAACCCCATGCAATCGAACGATCTCCCTGATATAAATCTCAACTAACCTCTCCGAAGTAGTACCAACAGGAATGAAGTGCGCAGACTTGGTCAACCAATCCACAATAACCCAAAGAGTATCAAAGCTCCTCGAAGTCCATGGAAGCCCAACTACTAAGTCCACGGTGATCCGCTCCCACTTCCACTCCGGAATATCCAACCTCTGATGCGATCCCCCCGGTCTCTGGTGCTCATACTTAACCTGATGACAGTTGAGACACCGAGCCACAAACTCCACAATGTCTCTCTTCATCCGCCTCCACCAATAATGTTGTCTCAGATCCTAATACATCTTCACAGCACCCAGATGAATGGAATACCACGAGCTATGGGCCTCTTCTAGAATCAACTCTCGAAGCCCATCCATATTAGGCACGTATATCCAACCTTGTATCCACATAACCCCATCATCACCAATAACTACATCCATGGAATTACCTCGCCGAACCTTATCCTGAAGAACGAGCAAGTGTGGGTCATCATACTAGTTCTCCCTAATCTGATCATAAAGAGAAGATCTGGAGGCTACACAAGCCAATACCCGGCAGGGCTCCGATAGATCCAATCTCACCAACTGACCCACTAAGGCTTGAACCTTAAGTGCTAAGGGTCTCTCTGATGCTGGAAGATATGCTAGACTCCCCAAAATCTCTGCTCTGCGACTCAAGGCATCGACCACTACATTGGACTTCCTTGGATGGTATAGGATAGTGATATCATAGTCCTTGAGAAGCTCCAACCATCTCCTGTGACGTAAATTCAGATCCTTCTACTCAAGCAAATGCTGCAGACTACGGTGATCAGTGAAATCCTCACAATGCACCCCATACAAATAGTGACGCCAAATCTTCAAGGCGTGAACAATGGCTGCTAGCTCGAGATCATGCACTGGGTAATTCTTCTCATGAGTCTTCAATTGGCGCAAGGCGTATGCAATCACCCTACCCATCAAAACACAATCGATGCATATCCTCGATGCATCATAATATACGGTATAAGAACCTAAAGTTGATGCTAATACTAACACTAGAGTTGAGGTCAATACAACCTCGAGCTCCTGATAGCTCTTCTCACACTCGTCCGACCACCTGAACGGAATACCCTTATATGTCAATTTGGTCAAGGAAGAAGCAATAGAAGAAAATCCCTCCACAAAGCGACGGTAATATCCCCCAAAACCAAGGAAGCTCCTAATCACTGTAGTTGAGGACGGTGTGGGCCAACTTTACACCGCCTCTATCTTCTTCGGATCAACCTGAATACCCTCACTGGACACCACGTGCCCCAAGAAAGCTACTGAGCCAAGCCAAAACTCACACTTGGAGAACTTTGCATAAAGCTTCTCCTCCCTCAATATCTGTAAAACCACTCTCAAATACTGTGCTCCTCCTGGCTACGAGAGTACTCGATGATGTCATAAATGAACACAATAACAAAGGAATCCATATACGACTGAAACACATTGTTCATCAAATGCATGAACGTTACTAGGGCATTGGTCAGCCCAAAGGACATCACCATATGCTCATATTGACCATAACGAGTCCTGAAAGCTATCTTGGGAAAATCAGAATCCAGAACCTTTAGCTGATGATACCCGGATCTGAAGTCAATCTTAGAGAACACCCTGGCTCCCTGAAGCTGGTCAAACAAATCATCAATACGAGGAAAATGATACTTATTCTTGACTGTAACCTTGTTCAACTGCCTGTAGGAAAATCACCCTACTAGGCACATACTCAATAGAACCTCTCCACTAAACCCTCGAAAATCCTGGCATAGCAAAAGTCACGGTCTTAGTGTGACAATCAAGAACAACATGACACGGATATAGCCAATCCATGCCCAATATCACATCAAAATAAACAATGCTAAGCAACAACAGGTCCACTCGGGTCTCTAGACCCCCAATAGATATCACACATGACCGATGCCCACGGTCCACAACATTAGTATTTCCCACCAGAGTCGACACATGAACCGATGAAACTAGAGACTCACGGGGAATATCCAGAAAATGGGCAAAATATGATGAAACATAGGAATACATAGAACGAGGGTCAAATAAGGCCAAAGCATTTTGGCGAAAAACTAAGAAAATACCTGTGATCACTATCTCTGAGAGCATAGCATCTAGCCTGGCTGGAACTGTATAAATATGAGCCTGACCTCCACCTGCACGACCTCCCTATCTGGGGCGGCCCCTAGCGTTCTGACCCCCACCCCTAGCTGTCTGGGCAGGTGGTGAAGTAACTGGAGATGAAGTTGAAGGCTGACCCCTCTGCTGAGAAGAACCACCAAGACGACAAGGAACCCTGAACTGATGGTGCTCGAGTTGCTCTCTGAGCTAGAAGGGCAATGAATAAAGAATGGCCTGACTAAGAACTGCGAGGATCATGCGCCAAAGATGCACCACTATAGGCTGCATGGACTGGCTGAGGAGGCCTAAATGAACGACCTCTACTATGCTGAAACTTCCCTCTGAAAGGAGCACCATTGAAACTACCATATCCACGAGGCCTCTTGGCCTTCATCTCCTCTCGCTCTTAGCGGCGAAATAACTCAATATCTTAAGCCGCATCAACAACCTGCTTGAAAGTAGCACCTGAAACCCTCTCTCTGGTAATCAGAATACGGAGCTAATAAGCGAGGCCATCCATGAACCTCCTAATCCTGTCTCTCAGTAGGAACCAACTCGGTGGCATGATGAGCCAACTCTGAAAACCGCATCTCATAATGCGAAACTGATAGCTCCCCCTGATGCAGTTGCCCAAAACTGCCAGTGTTGCTCCTCCCTGTGAGACTGGGGAACATACTTCTCTAAGAAGAGAGTGGAGAAATGCTGCTAGGTGATGGCTGCTGCACCAATGGTCCTATTCCTCTCATAAGACTCCCACCAAGTAAAAGTAGCCCCAGAAAACTGAAAAGTAGCAAACGAGACCCCACTAGTCTCCAGTATCCTTGTAGTACGAAGCATCCTCTGACACTTGTCCTGAAAACCCTGGACATCCTCGCCCTCAGCACCACTGAATGTCGAAGGATCAAGTCTACTAAATCTCTCCAGCCTACACTGCTCATCATCTGGTATAGCTGGAACCACGAAGTCCTGAACTGGAGCAACCGGCTGGGCTGGAACTGCCTGATGCGTGGCTAGAATTCATGATTTTAAGCATTATATACCTTGTATTTTATGTGCTTTAATGATAAAAATACACGTCGTATGTGCCTAATGGGGTTTATTTAATGTGTAGGTGAATTGGAAACGGAAGCCGAGCTAAAGGAGAGTAAAAACGTCGAAAAATACGCTCAAGAGTCGAAAAGGAGCGACCCGGGACAAGCCTGGCATTAGCCAGGCGTTTGGCTCTTAAGGCCAGGGGG
The DNA here is from genome assembly GCA_005239525.1 of Nicotiana knightiana. Classification (NCBI taxonomy): domain Eukaryota; kingdom Viridiplantae; phylum Streptophyta; class Magnoliopsida; order Solanales; family Solanaceae; genus Nicotiana; species Nicotiana knightiana. The sequence goes on along the minus strand of ML413924.1, from coordinate 108,069 downwards.
TGCCTGGCGTTAGCCAGGCGTTACACTTCAAACGCCAGCCATGGCCAGGCGTTAGCCAGGCCTTATCCTGCTAACGCCTGGGTACCTGTTTCAGTGAACTCCGAGTTTTAAAGGGTTTTTAGTGTTTTCAAGTTGGAATAGAAGTCTTTTACACGTTTAGGTTTTATCCTAAACATATAAATAGACCCAAAAACATAACATTGGGGGGATTTTTTGGATGATTGAAGGGGATTTTTTGGATGATTGAAGGGGATGTTTTGATGATTGAAGGGGATTGAAAGATTGAAGTGGAGGAACACACACCACACTTGGAAAAGGCTTCTACTTAGTTTTTATTCTCTTCTCTTCTTTTAGTTTCATAGTTTATTAGTTCTAGAGTTTTGGGTGCTACATGAACGTTGTAGTTGAAGCTTGAATTATTCTTATTGTTTTATCTTAATTGGTTTGTTTATTCAATCTTGCGCTTAATTATTTAATTGCTTGATCACCAATTGAATACTATCTACGAATCTAGGGTTGAACTCGGGAGAGGGAATTCTAGATTGCATATAAGATTGGGTAGAGCAAGATCTTAACCCTTCAGGGGAGCGGATTTGCGGTTAGGATAGGAATATACCTAATCGCCTTGCTTGGTTATTATACGGGAATTATTAATGCGTTCTTGTTAATCCTGATTCCATAGGAATATAGGCGTTAGGTTAGCTTGAATAGGCGAGTTGTACTTCGGGAGAAGGCTACGAGCAATATTAACCTCGTCAATCAATAAACCTGATTTGAAGATTTAGGTCGAAAACTCAACGTGATTGTTTGCCAACCATAACTCTAGAATATCAAATTACATTGAATTCGTCTTTAAGTTAGTTGTCTCTTTAATCACTTAATTTACTATTTTAGATTAATTTTAGTAAAATATTTGTTTGAGTTTAGTTTAGTTGATAGTTAATCACAAGTCCCTGTGGGTACAATATCTGGACTTAAAATCCTATATTACTTGTCGACCACGTACACTTGCGTGTGCATTGGGAAACCAACCAACACTGCCCCTGGTGTCTGAAGGCGCTGAGTAACCTGCTCAGGTGTCCGGGCAGCTGCAGTTTGAGTGCCTCCCCCGACCTGAGAAGTAGCAGCAGTAGTAGATGCAACGAGTGCCTGAGCAAGGCTGGTGCATACAGTCAAAATCTGAGCCAGGGTCTCTTGAAGACCCAAAATAACAATGGGCACTACCGGTGCCTGAGCCTATCCGCTAGAATATCTGCGGTGGGGACCTGATCCCGGATAGTGGGTGGACCCTCTTGTACTGCCTTGGCTATTGCACGGGCTGGTCCCCTACCTCTACCACGGCCTCGATCGCAACCTCGAACTCTGGCTGGTTTAGCTGGTGTCTGGCCACCTGACCGGTAGCGCGAGTCCTCACCATCTGTGAGAGAAGGAAAACAACAAAAGTTTAGATTTCCAGAATCAACAGAATGGCATGACAGAATCCAAGAAAATGAGTTTTTTACTAGGGTTCTGTAGCCTCTCGAAGATAAGTACAGACATATCCGTACTGATTTGTAAGACTCTACTAAACCCTCTTATGACCGTTGAGTCCTATGTAACCTAGGCTCTGATACCAACTTGTCATGACCCCAAATACGAAGCCGTTCGTGATGGCGCCTATCATGATACTAGGCTAGCCAAACCCTGGTAAAACAACATAAGGACTTTCCCTTAAATTTGTAACTATTCGATAATACACAAAATTCTTCCGATTAAGAAATTTAATGCAACAAAACAAATAATATAGTTTATACACTGTCCCAAAACCTGGAGTGAACAGTGATAAGCATCTACAAACAATACCACATACTACTATTTCTTTACTACAACCAGTTCTAGGAATGACATCAAAAAACAGGAAAATAAGGGAAAGAGGGCATGCTGCGGATGCCAAACTGCTACCTCAAAATCCCGAACCAAACTCCAAGAGAATGTGAAAACAGCTAGCACTCAAATCCAGCACCTGAATCAGCACACAGGGGTGCAACGAGTAATATGAGTACACCAACTCAGTAGTAATGAAAGTAAATAATGTCTAAGGCAACGAAACACGTAAAAGCAGTCATAAAATACACAGAGAATGAACTCCTTCTTTCAGAAAACACAAATACGATGCCTTACATAATTTAAAAGTCAATCTCAGTAAAATATCATTCGAAAGCCTTCTCACAAAATCCATAGAATTCAAGGTAATTTAATATAGAAATGATATAAATCATAGATAGCCTCTCAGGCAAAAACATATTTCATAAATCGCCCCTCGGGCATAAAATCCCTCAGAATCAGTGACTCAGCATGCCTCACCATCGCTCTGTATCATCCCCTCGGGCAATTTCCTAGTCAATGATGCCTCCCAATCACTCGTCACTCGGCACTAAGCACGCGGCACTCGCACTCAGTAGGTACCTGCGCTCACTGGGGGGTGTGTACAGACTCCGGAGGGGCTCCCACAGGTCAAGCACTAATATCAAGCCATCTCGTGGCATAATCAATCGGCCCTCGGCCTCTCACGTATCATGATCAATGTAACATGATGTGGCGTGCAACCCAATCCCATAGCATCCTCACAACATAGGCCCTCGGCCACACTCAGTTAGAAATCTCTAAAAAAGCCACTCGGGCTATCAGTAAAATCGGGTACTCGACCAAAAATATCATTTTATATCTCAAAATAGTGTAAATAAGACTGAGTTTTGAAATCAGTTATAGATAATATGGCTGAGTGTGAATCATAAGTCAACACAGTGAGGAATATGAGTAAAAGCCCCTAAGGGGTCTAAATACATGGCACAAGGCCCAAATACACAATTCATGTCAAAACATAGTAATAATCTTTAAAACATGAAATATCATATGATTTTGAATCAAATACGCAACTCAATAGTTGCCACGGGATGGACCAAGTCACAATCCCCATATCAGTGCACGCCACACACTCGTCATCCAGCATGTGCGCCACTCCAAGAAAAAATAGTGAGAAAATACGAGGTCTGGGGTTTCATACCCTCAGGACAAGATTTACAGTCATTACTTACCTCAAACCGGTCCGAAAACTACTCCGCGATACTCTTGCCCCTCGAATAGGCTCCCAAAAGCTCCTAATATATTCAAAACTAGATTAATAACATCAAAATATGCTAGGGAGACAAAACCCATTCAAAAATTATCACAATTAAGCACAAATCCCAAAATTTGCCGAATCCGACCCCCGGGTCCACGTCCCGGAATTCGATAAAAATAACAAAACCGGAATCCTTATCCTCCCACGTGTCTATACATACTAATAACATAAAAAATTGGACCACAATATCCCCTTCAATTACTCAATTAAAGATTCAAATTTTCCAAGCCTAACCCCCAATTTACACACTTATTTTCCCTTAATTTCACCCTATTTCAGCCCAAAAATCACATGGAAATGAGTTTGAGGTTCAAAAATCTTACCTCAACGAAGTTCTCTTGATTTCCTCCTTCAAAAACCTCTCCCAAAGCTTAATCCCGGATTAAATTATTGAAGAAATGGCTCAAAATCGTGAAGGATGGTATTTCTACTCTCCTGTCCAGAGGTCGCGCACTTGCGGTCATTTACCCGCACCTGCGGACTCCACTCAAAAGCCAAACCTCCGCACCTACACTCAATGTTTCGCATCTGCGGCTTCGCAGGTGCGGTAAAACCCTCGCACCTGCGAAACTCCTCCAGCCCACCAGAATCCGCACCTGCTCCCCTTTCTCGCACCTGCGGCTCTCGCTGCATTTCAGCTGCATTTTTCCCACTTCAAAGTCCCCGAGGGCCATCCGAAATCAACCTGAGCCCCTCGCGACCCCAACCAAAAATACAAACAAGTCATAAATGATTACCCGGACTTAATAGAATTCCCCGAACACCTAAATCAATGCTAAAACACCAAGATCACATCGGATTCAAGCCTATGAACTTTGAGATTTCTAAATTTCGCCAATGATGCCGAAACCACCCAAAACACGTTCGATTGACCTGAAAATTTGCACACATATCCAAAATGACACTGCAAACCTGCTCCAACTTTCGAAATTCCATTCCGACCCCGATAGCCTATTTTCCACTTCCGACCGGAAATTGCCAAAAACTGTATTTCGCCAATTCGAGCCTAATTCTACTCCGGACCTCTCAATGACATTCCGAACAGATTCCTAAGTCCCAAATCACTTAATGAAGCTATCCGATCAAGAAAAACCTCATTCCAAAATCGTTTACCTAATAGTCAACCTTGGTTGACTTTTCTAACCATAAGGCCAACTTAGGAGACTAAGTGTCTTATTTATCACCACGACCACTCCGAACCCAAACCAACCGACCCAACACATCATAATTAGGTAACAAAGCTGAAACAGGGGAAATGAGGCTAATCCCACCGAACGACCGACCGGGTCGTTACAATATTGATCCCTCAGAATACTTCCTCGAGGAATGCACCTCGGGGTTGAACTTCGGGTTCTGCTCGGATACAATCGAAGTCGAGGCTCTGAATACTGTAGAAGCCTTAAAATTGGCCTTTCCTAGTTTTATCATATACAGATAGTTCCCACATTTCTTGGAATGAAAAGACAAGAAACAATTTGGATTCACCGGCTTTTCAATGAATCCACTATTCTGTTAGTCATGTCGTGTATGCGACTAATGTTATAGGAGAGATGCCCAAAAGCCATATTCGCGTAGTGCTTGAAAAGACTCGAATTGATAGCCAAAATATTCCTCGGGATGAAGGGCACTCAGTAGATGAGTTACGGGAGCCCAATTGTTAGCCAAAGGCCCCGATCGATCTAGCCGGGGTTATTGATGTAGGTGATTCTCCACCGGTTCCAACATTTTCCCCAATGAAGATACGAGATGCTCATAATATAGAATCTTCCGACGCGGGGGCACCTCTCGGAGGGAAGGACGCAGTTGAACGTCTCTTTACTATGGCCGAGAAAAATCTCGAACTTAACGCCTCGCTCATTTTCGAGGAAGCCAAAAGGCTCTGCAAATAGGTAATTTTTTCGTCGATTACTTTGAGCTTTGATCATTATTTCTCTGACTCTCCTTCCTTTATGCTTTCAGGAAAAAGTGCTTTATAATCGGGCCACTGCCAAGTTTTAGGCTGAGTTTACCCATTACGAGGGGGAGTGTAGGAGGTTTTCGTCGGAGGCGGACGAGCTTAGGGCTCTTTTTTCCAAAAGGAAGGAAGAAATTCTTGACCTCCGATCTCGTTTAGAAATAGTATCTCGGGAACGAAGCGATCTTGATGGGCAGGTAACAAAGTCTTCGTCAGTTTTGTTTTTGTTTTTTCCCGATCTCAGCACTTAACACTTTCGGGCTGATCTTTGCAGCTTACGGAGAAAGATGCCCTGATGCGGGAAAGGTTCAGGGCCAAGGATGCTGAGATCCTTGGACTTAAGTAGTGTGTGAAAGAGATAACCTATGAGAGAGATACCCTCCAAGGGAAGCTATCCTCGATTGAGCATCACCTTCGGGATCCAAGGACGGAGAGTAGTAATTATAAGGACCTCTATGCTGAATAGGTCACCGCGCTATCTTCAATTAAGGTTGAAGCCGACGCGCTCATAACCTCGTACAAAGACGATGTTGCTGCGGCAAATGCCCAGGCCAGGAAAGAATTTGAGGAGGCCGAGTTTGAACTTGCACGAGTCCTGGAGCATGCCCGATTATGGTCTTGGAGGCATGCTCTCGAGGATATTTATGTAGGGGCCCGCGATTTGTCTGCTGATATCGAGAGGGTGAAGACCCAAGAAGAGGAATCAATGGCCCTGCTTGCTTCCGAAGATAATTCAAGTAGTGGCTCAGAAGATGATGAAGATGAAGGCAAAGTCCCTGAGGGGGAAGAGGTCGTTGAAGACCTGGGGGCCGAGTGCCAAACCGCTGAAGGCATAACCTTCGAGGGAGCCGTTGAAGGCACACCACAGGGGTAGATTAGGTTTTCATTTGTTCTTTTTACCTGTGCAAGGGCTCCAATTTTGAGCTTTGTAAATATTCTTTGTGAACCTTTATCATATATAAACGGCTTTTTGTTACTCCTTGTTTTTCCTTGTTTCTTGGAATAAACTTTGATGTTTGTTAATGATTAGTCCGATATGTTGGACTTTAAAGTGAGAAACCCTTAGGTTTATACATTGTCCCTAAGGCTTTTTAGGCTGGCCTATGGGCTCTTACACATCGGGCCTTAGGCACTTTAGTTAACTGTTTAGGGCTCAGTCCTCGAGTCGGGTTTTGACACGAGCTCATCAAGCCTTAGGTTTTTTAAATCGGCACTAAGGATCCTTGGGCTGGCGCTTAGGCTCTTACGCATTGGGTCAGTATGAACTATTATATGGCTGACTTTTAGGCTCTTACACATTGGGTCGATACGAAATTTAGTGTGGCTGGCGCTTAGGCTCTTACGCATTGGGCCAATACGACCTTTAGCATGGCTAGCGCTTAGGCTCTTACGCATTGGGTCGGTACGATCGTTAATATGGTTGGTGCTTAAGATCTTACACATTGGGTCGGTACGATATTTAGTGTGGCTATAGTTTTCCCTCGTTAAAGACTTTTGAAGTTTTTTTGTTCGTCTGACTCTTCGAGGGCTCGAAAGAACCTCGATTATGAGCCGTTATGTGATGACAAATGAGCACCTCAGAAGGTTTCACTCGATGGCCGAGTTTTCGAAACCTTTTCATTGTCGGGGCTGATATGGTCGAAGCTCTTTTGCTTATGCCGAGGGTGGCCTGATTAACTAGTTCTTTTCAAAGTATTTTTGAAGTATTTGAAGGCCTGTGATTTTATGGCGACGGTCAGACATCTCCGAGTCGCGTTAGTTTGGCTGGAGCCTTATGACCGTAGTCATTGAATTTGGCCGTAGCCTTTTGTCCCCGAGTGAGGTAGCCTCGGCATCTATATCGAGGGTATGCCTTTTTAGGTGTCTTAAAAGTTCAAATATATAGCCTTGACTTTGATATCAGGATTATGCATTTTTAAGGTCTTACAAATTTGTACATGCCTTCCTCGAGGTCTTACAGGTTTAATATTTCCTCGTGGAGGTCTTACGATTCATGCCTTGCTTGAGGTCTTAGAATTTTGATATTGCCTCATGGAGGGCTTACACTAGTGCCTCATGGAGGGCTAATGAGCTCAAAGTTGTCGGCCCTGAAGTCTTATGGATTCGAGTTTTTAATGACTCGATAGGGTGACTGTCGATGACAATCCCCGGGATATCGAACGTTTTTGACTTTGCAGCCGTTCCTTTTGAAAATATAAAACTTTTTGATGTTGCCTCAGGTCTTATAAACTTTATGTTTCCTCATGGAGGTCTTACATTGTTGATATTGCCTCATGGAGGGCTTATGAATTTGAACATGGCTCGTTGAGGCCTTACATACTTGACGTTGACTCGTTGAGGACTTACAAGTTTGAGCATTCCTCGTTGAGGTCTTACAAATGTGATATTACCTCGTTGAGGGCTTATGAGCTCGAAGTTGCTGGCCCTGAGGTCTTATGTCTTCGAGTTTTCGGTGTTGCCTCATTGTGGGCTTATATTGTTGATATTGCCTCATGGAGGCTTACATTGTTGATATTGCCTCATGGATCGCTTACATTGGTGCCTCATGGAGGGCTTACAAATGTGATATTGCCTTATTGAGGGCTTATGAGCTCGAAGTTTCCGACCCTGAGGTCTTATGGCTTCGAATTGTTTACGTCAGTCCTCGAGTATTCGGGAAATTTCTGGCCCTGAAGCCATTTCTTGTAAAAATAGCAAACTTCTTTGAACCGCGAAGTGACTTGATGATAAAAGATTCTCCTTTGATTACTTGGTACAAGTATACATGTTTTCACCATCGAGGGTTCGATTATTCTACGTGGACACGGTTCATTCGACCTTTTGGTCCTATACATCATTATCCTATCGAGACCCTCTTTGGCATATTTTAATTTCTTCGAGGGGGTGATCTCCCGGGGGGATGCCCCTCAGTATTTGAAGTTGATTGAAGAGAAGCCTTGAATACTTTTCGAGTTCTCCGTAGGTAGAATATATATGTTGCCTCGTTAAAAACCTTATCGGTAAGACCCTTGGGGGATAAAACCCGACCGAAGGAAAAGAGTACAACGCATGTTTTAAAACCCAAGGTCTTCAAGCAGAAGGGTGTTGTGGTGTCTTCCATCAGACACCTGTAAAAAATTAGTGTGAAGCACAAAATCAAAGGGAGAAGGTCATACCTTAGCAATAATAGCGTTTGAGCATTGATATGTTCCAATTGTCTGGAAGTTGCTCGCCTTCCATGGTGCCGACTTTGTAGGACCCTTTGCCTATTACTCCGAGGACGCGATACAGTCCTTCCCAGCTTGGGCCTAGCTTCTCTTGACTAGGGCTTCGAGTGTTTAGGGTGACTTTCCTTAGGACTAAGTCCCCGACTCCGAAATGTCGGAGGTTTGTTTTCCTGTTATAGTATCTTTCGATTCTTTGTTTTTGGGCGGCCATCCAGACTAGTGAAGCTTCTGGATTTTCATCTTATAGTTTGAGGGCTGTAGTCATGGCCTCATTGTTTGAAACCTTGGTGGCATGTCTAAATTTGGCGCTTGGATCTTTGACCTCGACTAGTATCAAAGTCTCTAACCTATATACCAAAGAGAATGACGTCTCTCATGTGCTCGATTTAGAGGTTGTCCGATATGCCCATAGCACCTCAGGCAGCATTTCTCTCCATTTTCCTTTCGCATTTTCTATCTTCTTTTTCAAGTTTTGAATGATGGTCTTGTTTGTGGACTCGGCCTGACCATTTGCATATGTGTGGTAGGGCGTTGATAGGATCCTTTTGATTTTTGTGATTCTTGAGAAACTTTGTTACTTTGCCTCTGATGAACTGCTTCCCGTTATCACACGTTATCTCGGGGGGGATCCCAAATCGGCACATGATGTGATCCCAGATAAAGTTGATGACTTCTTTTTCTCTTATCTTCTCGTAGGTCTGTGCTTCCACCTATTGTTAAAAGTAGTCAGTCATAAATAGAATAAATCTAGCTTTACCTGGTGCCGTTGGTAGGGGACCGACGATGTCCATTCCCTATTTCATGAACGGCCATGGTGATAAGACTGAATGTAGTTGTTCACCGGGTTGGTTGATCATTGGTGAACATCTTTGACACTTGTTGCATTTTCGGACGAATTCTTTGGTGTCCCTTTCCATGCTGTCCTAATAGTAACCTGCTTTGATCACCTTTCGAATTAAGGAATCGGCACCAGAGTGATTTCCACCGGTGCTCTCGTTGATTTCTCGGAGCACGTAATCAGTGTCTCACGGTCCCAAGCATACTGCTAGGGGCCCATCTAAGTTTCTTCTGTATAGAGTTCCATTCTCGCGGAGTGAAAATCGAGTTGCTTTGGTCCGAAGGGCCCTTGATTCATTTGGGTCCGTGGGTAGCTTCCCGCTTCCCAAATAATCGATGTACTTATTTCTCCAATCCCATGTCAGGCTGGTGGAGTTGATTTCGCATGGCCTTCTTTAATCACAAATTTGGATAGCTGAACAACAACCATGGAGATTATGTCATCTTCCTCGACGAATGATCCCAGGTTTGCGAATGCATCAGCCTCGCTGGTTTTCTCTCGAGGTATGTGGAACAGAGTCCGTTTTTTGAAGTGATGCAAAGTGAATTGAAGTTTGTGTAGGTATCGTTGCATCCTGTCCTCTCGAACCTAGAAGCTCCCATTTGCGTGATTTAATACCAGAAGGGAATCACATTTAGTAGAAGTTTTTTTTCAAGCTCGGGCATAAGGGCGGGCGTAAAGTCATCCACGAAGTACGCCAAAATTTGGGACTTGATAGTCGTTCGGGGCTGATATTTGATATCATACCCCCGAGTTTGATGGCCCATTTGCCCAATCGGCCTGATAATTACGGTTTATAAAATATATTTCGAAGAAGATATGTTGTTAAAACACATATATGGTGACATTTAAAAGAAGGCTTCAATTTTCGAGATGCACTTATTAATGCAAGAGCTAATTTTTCTAAGTGCAGATAGCTAGTTTCAGCATCTCCCACGGTTCGACTCACATAGTAGACAGGGAATTGCGTACCTTGCTCATCTCGAACCAATACGCCACTTACCGCTACCTCAGACACTGCTAAGTACAAATATAGCATTTTATCCTTCTTTTGGGATGTGGAGCAAAGGCGGGCTTGAGAGATACCGCTTTAACTCCTCCAAGCAGTGCTCGCACTCCGAATTCCACTCAAAGTTGTTTTTCTGTTGGAGTAGGGAGAAAAGTGATGGCTCCGATTTGATGACCTCGAGATGAATCGTCCTAACGCCGCTATCAGTCCGGTCAGCCGATGTATGACCTTCAAATTGTTCATCACCGTGATTTCTTCGATGGCCTTGATTTTGTCCTGGTTTATTTCAACCCCCCTATTTGATACCATGAAGCCTAATAGTTTGCCCGAACCTACGCCGAAGGCTTATTTCTCGGGGTTGAGCTTTATGTTGTAGCTTCTAAGGATGTCGAAAGTTTCCTGCAAATGAGTCAAATGGTCCTCTGCGCGCAGGGACTTAACTAGCATGTCATCAATGTAAACTTCCATGGATTTGCCTATTTGATGTTTGAACATCTTATTAACTAAGCAATGGTACGTGGCCCCTGCCTTTTTTTTAGCCTGAAGAGCATTACATTGTAGCAGTATGTGCCATACTTCGTGATGAATGAAATGTTTTCCCTATCCTCGGGTTTCATTTGAATTTGATTATACACGGAGTAGGCGTCGAGAAAGGTGAGGATCTCGTGGCCATCCATGGCATCAATCAAGCGATCGATGTTGGGCAACGAGAATGAATCTCTAGGGCATGCTTTACTTAAGTCTTTATCATCTACACACATTCTTAATTTGTTCCCCTTTTTGGGAACTACTACTACATTGGCCAACCATTCGGGATCTTTTAATTCCCTGATGGACCATATTTTGAGGAGTTTCGTTACCTCGTCTTTGACGAACGGATGTTTTACCTCGGACTGAGGCCTCTTTTTTTGCTTCACCAGTTTGAACCTGGGGTCAACACTTAGCAGATGGGTGGTTATTTTCGATGGGACCCTTGTCATGTCTAAGTGGGACCAAGAAAAGAAATCAATGTTGTTAATTAGAAATTGAGTGACTTTCTTCCTGAGTTCGGGAGTTATTCCTGTTCCCATGTATACCTTTCGGTCTAGGAGATGTTCCATCAAAATAGCTTGCTCCAGTTCTTCGACCGTTGATTTTCTTGCGTCCAATTCTTCAGGGGAAACGAAGGTTCGAGGAGTGATGAAGTCTTTTTCATCATCCTCTGCTTCGTTTTTCCTGTTTGCCTCTCTCTTTCAAAATTAGATCTTAGCTCGGTCACTGAGGAACTCTCGAAGGTGTCCTTTGATAATCAGTTGGGCCGCCACCTCTTCTCGAAGCTGTCTGCAATCCTCGGTCTTATGACTGTAAGTGCCGTGATATTCGCATATCAAGTTAGGTTATCCTTGCGAAGGATCTGATAGTATGTGTCTTGGCCACCTAGTGTCTTTGATTTTACCTATAGCCGATGCGATGTCTGAAACATCAATGTTGAAGTTGTACTCAGATAGTCGGGATGCCTCTACCGGCCTTGCGTGCCTGTCAAACCTTGCTTTTCTCACGAGTCCAGGAGGATTCTTGCCTCGATCCATCCTTTGATCACTTCGAGGTTTGTTGTGCCTCAGGATATTTCTCTGATTTTCTATATATGGTTGACACCTTTCTTTTCTTGGCCTCGACTCTCTCTTTGGAAGCCTCGATTCCTTTGCTAAGATCCTGCTGGGATACACCGAGCCCGAGGGGGATTCTAATTGGTCATCCTCGACTGTGATCTTTGACTGATACCTATTGTGTACATCTGCCCAAACTGCGACGGGATACTCGATTAAGTTTTGCTTCAGCTACTTTGAAGCTATCGAGCTTCGTTCATTCAAGCACCGAGTGAAGGCTTGCACTGCCCAATCATCGGAGACCGATGGTAATTCCATTCTTTCCAGTTGGAAGCGTGATACGAACTCCCTTAAAATCTCATTCTCACTTTGTTTGATTTTGAAAACGTCGGATTTACTCGTAGAGACCTTCATTGCACTAGCATGCGCCTTCACAAAAGAGTCTGCCATCATGGCAAATGAATCTATCGAGTTGGGGGGAAGGTTATGATACCACATCATGTCCCCTTTGGGCAACGTTTCTCCAAATTTTTCAATAAGACAGATTCAATCTCGTCATCTTTTAAGTCGTTATCTTTCACAGCACAAGTGTAAGAGGTAATGTGCTCATTGGGGTCCGAAGTCTCGTTGTACTTCGAAAGATTGGGCATTCTGAATTTCTTTGGGATGGGCCTCGGAGCCGCACTTGATGGGAATGGCTTTTGCACGAACTTCTTTGAATCTACAACCTTCAAAATCGGGGGTGCGCCTGTGATCATGATCGACCCTCGAGTTATAGGCCTCCACCTTTTTCTCGTTAGCTTCTATCTTCTTTTTTCCTGATTCAATCTTGTTTGTGAGGTCCTCGAGCATCTTCATAATAGCGGGATCAACTATTGACCCGTTACTGCTCGACCTTTATCGTTCCTGTTCGACTTGAGGATCCGTCTCCAGTGGTGCTGTACTTGGAAGAATATTTGATGGCTTTGTAGCTGAGCGATAGCCACTTGTTGTGCTTGCAACATCTCCAAAATTCATGTTGGTCTCTGTGCTTCATGTTGGTCTCCTTCGCGTACTTTCGTCTGTATGAGATCTTACATCGACATGTTGAGCGTTCATCAATGGATATTTGTACTGGTTCCCCTTCAGGGTTTTGCGGTGGTACACGGGCGCCTGGAGTAGCTCCACCGTTCTCTCCATGATTCTCAGTACCGTTGTTTTCATGTGCGGTCACCGAGTTAGACATATTCTGACTTGAAATTCAGGATTCTTGGACAAGAAAAAGTGTAAAGAATAAATTGTGTTTTTAGAAAACCAACACTAAAACAATCACTATTATTTTTAGCCCCACGGTGGGCGCTAAAGTGTTTACCGTGAAAATGGTAATTACAATTATATCTGATTTTGTGGTTCTAAAAATATGTGATTTATTCTTATACTAGTTTTTAGGTAATAGATGCTAAGTGAGAGTTAAGAAAAATGATATAAGTGCAAAGGATAATGGAATTTTGCAAACTGAGCAGTTACGAGATGGGGTCTCGAGCTAGCCGAAACAGGGTCTCGAGGTCGAGATCGAGTGCTTGACAGAGGGCGATTGATGAAAGATTAACAACCTAATGGGATTTGAAGATGGACTCTTTATGATCAACAATAAGCAATAAGTGAAGAACAATCAATGAACACTATGAATTGAAAGCAATAAATCAATGGAACAATTGTAGAGAATGTTTGAGTTAGAGAGCAGAGATGTTCTTGTTCTTGTGTTGAATATCATGGATGTTACAAAATGGCAAGGAAGGCCTTTATATAGGAGGGGAAATCCCAACATAATACATGTATAATTATTACAAAGAAATACAGCTGGTACCTGTATGCTTGAGTGATAAGAGAGAAGAAGAGGAAAGGGGGAGGTGAGGCGGCTGAGTGGTGTGAGAATGAATTAGGATTTTGGGAGTCAGACCAGCTGGTCTCTGAGTTAAAATGGGGGAGGGGGAGATCAGGGTCGTTGGATCATTTGATCAACGGCCTTGATAAATCGGGTCCTTACATATCGAGAAAAATCAATTTTAGGAAAATATGGGGACCGTTGGATCTGTGTGATCCAATGACTGAGATAATTCTGATAGTGGTTCAAGATTTAAACAGAAAATAGGGATAATTTGTGACCGTTGATTATTTAAATCAATGGCCTAGATTGCTTGTGTTTGTTTTGTGAGTGGGAATAAAGAGTGACATGTCAAGTTGCAATTGGTTGAGAGGTAATGGCAAGGATTGCCAAGTTAGAAGGGGAGAGGGTGTTTGGACTAGGTTTATTTCCCTTTTGGATTTACACATTTGGGATGAAAATGATTTAGCTAATAGCCAATTTGTGTTTGGTTGAGAATTGCAATGGTAGCCTTTTTTGTTTTTAATCCTTATAAAAAAAAAATTTAAATAGACACCAATTATTGATTAACTATCTATAAATGAGACATATTTCGAATTATAGCACTAATTTAAAAATATTAATATAATAACCTGATTCATTAGAAATTAAGGAGTAATTTTGTCAAATTATAAAACCTATGTAATGTATAACCAAAATTCATTTTTATAATAGTAAATATATTTGTAATTACACACTATTAGTACTATGTGATTAATTTTGAAACTAATACTTAATCAATTTATAAAATAGATATTCATTAATTGAAAAAAAAATACTTTTAGAGTATTTATTATAAATTGTTAAGCGTGAATAAATTAATTTTAAAAGGGAGGGTCAAAATTGACGGTCAACAACTGCCCCTCTTTGATCGAAGACGATGAAAGAGTTTACGGGAAAAGAAATTGAACCAAAGCAAATTTTTCCTGACTTTTAGGCACGTATTGCGGGAAATGAGGATGGTGAATTGCAGGATGGAGTACAGGAAATATCTGAAAGCTTTAGGAATATTGGGCCAAATTCTGGCTTTGAATTGCTTACATACCTCGGTCTTAACGAGGTCATGCCACATGTAGTTCTGGGTAGGACATAAGCAACACTTGTTGGAATTGCCCAGTATCGTATTGTGATGATACAACGAGACGGATGATTGGTCATTCATGTGGCTTGAATTTTGCATCCTGATTTGAATGATTCGAAATTTTGAGCTCTCTGGTCATTTTGATCTGGGATCTTGAGCCCACTACTGGGTTGGCTGTCCCCATAGCGTTGTAGTTCGATTTGCTGCTAAGAAGTAGTTCCACGCTACGATGTTTGTTCATGCAAAACAAAATGAAAACACACATACCAATATATTGTAATGCAGAATATATTATGATGCGAGGTAAATGCTGCAGGAATGATGATGCCTGGCTGCCGGCGAACCATTATTTGGAATTGGGATGATGGGATATTTGATCCTGACTCAATTTGTTAGCTGGGTTGTGTACCGTTCCGCATCTGTCAGAGCATTTGAAAATTGTCTCCGCTTGTTAGGCGAGCTTGATTGGTAAAGTGCGTCTCCTCTTGCTGGGAGAGCTTTGCACCGAGAAATGTCTCAACTTGTTGGGAGAGCTTGATTTGCAGAGTGCGTCTCAACTTGTTGGGATGATAACATATTGGATCCTAACTAGATTTGTTAGCCGGGCTGTGTACTGTTCCACAGCTGCCAGAACATTTGAAAATTGTCTCCGCTTGTTGGGAGAGCTTGATTGGTAAAGTGCATCTCCGTTTGTTTCTATTAAGTCAAATGCCTTTGTTCCAGATTATGACACGTTATGAAAGATTCCCTCCACGCGAACGTATATCTTTGATAAATTCATCCCTTTGATGTCGATCTTCAATGGTGTCTCTGACAACACGGCTACTTGATTTTGCGACCGTGTCCTAATTAATGCTAATGCATTACAGTGGTTTCCTAAGGTTATAACCTAATATTTCAGGTTACCTACGTATCCAAAATGGAATAAGGTATGTACTTAGTTCGTGGGATAATGATGAAATGTGATAAAATGATCGAGCCTGACTCAAGAAGCCTACGTATCCAAAATGGAATCAAGTCGAAACTTTGTTCATTTACAACAGATGCAAAATGATGAGATTAGGAAATGAAATTGGCCGAGTCTAACTCAGACAGCCTACGTATCCAGGTGGAATCCGATGAAGATTGCCTACATATTTCTTTCTGAGGAAATCAAGTCGGTGTAGTTCCTGAACAACATACAAAATGACATTTGGTTTTTCTATTACAAGAGAAAGAGGGGGGAATCGAAACCTACGTGGGTTGCCTACCTATCCCTCTGCGGGAAGTCAGGTTGAACGTAGTTCTGTTACGTTAAGAAATCGTAACTCTATCTGTCTTTAGGCGTAATATCTCTTGATTGCGTCCGAGTTAATCGGCTTCATGCTGACTCATCCATTCATTTTGCTAAGATTAGAGCTCCACCAGACAGTGCTTTGTGCACCATGTAAGGACCTTTCCAGTTCGGTATGAACTTCCCCTTACTTTCTTCTTGATGAGGAAAGTTTTTCTTCAACACGAAGTGCCCCAGTGTAACTGTGCGAGGCTTCACTATTTTGTTAAATGCACTAGCCATCCTGTTTTGGTATAGTTGTCTGAAATACTACATCCCTTCTTTTCTCGTCAATAAGTATGAGTTGTTCTTTCCTGATGCGTAACCATTTTTCATCGTTCAATTTTGCTTCTTGAATGACTCTTATAGATGATATTTCAACTTTTGTGGGTATCACCGCTTCGATGCCGTATAATAACATGTACATCATTGCCCTAGTAGGTGTTCTCATGGTAGTTTGATAACCTAATAAAGAAAAAGCTAACTTCTCATGCCATTGTCTGTGATTGTCCACTATCTTTCGCAGAATCCTCTTGATATTCTTATTAGGTACCTTGAGCACCCCATTCATTTGTGGTATGCAAGTTGTGGAATTGCGGTGGACGATTTTGAACTTCTCGCAAATTTCCCTCATGAGGTCACTATTGAGGTTGACGGCATTGTCAGTGATGATAGACTCTGGTATCCTAATTCTGCAAATGATGTTATTCCAGACAAAGTTGCAAGGGTGCCTGTGAAGTTGTTCTGAATTTAGAGGACGTGCCTGAACTCTATCATCATGAACTTCTTGTAGAACTCCTTCACATAGTGCTGGTACAATAGTATCTTTACATTCTTAGTTGACTATTCTCCTTGGACTTAGTGGATCAACAGATCGGAATCTCCCATAACCAAAAGTTCCTTGATGTTCATGTCGATTTCCATTTTGATTCCAAGGATGCATGCCCCGTATTCAGCCATATTATTGGTACACGGGAATCTTATCTTTGCCGACATTGGATAGTGTTGTCTAGATTCCGAAATCAGGACTACCCTAATCCTGACACCTTTGAAGTTTGTTGCTCCATCAAAAAACATCCTCTATCCAGGGTATGATTCTACAATTGTCACGACCCAAACCGATGAGCCGCGACGGGTACCCGGTACCTTACTCAACCAAGGACCAACGTAATGTATCTTTCGTATCATACTGTCATAGGTAATTGAAATGGAAAAGTTGCTGTGATATAACTAGAGTGAAACATGAGGAACCACTCGACATATGACGAACCAACATTTAATACAAACTTATGCATATGACATACGGGCCTATAAGGCCGTCATGATTTTTAATATGTTCAAAACATAGGCGGACAAGGCCATACAAGTATCCATATACATGATATCTATCTACAATCCTTTAAGAGTACATAAATATCATAAAGGTCGGGACAGGACTCCGCCATACAAATCAACACATTTCCTAATCACACTGACCAAATAAGCAACTCTGGAGTAAATGGAGCGCACCAACACCTTCCGCTGAGCTGATAGCCTACTTAGGGGACTCTCAACATATCTATCGAGATTTACAGGAATGAAAACTAGTAAATAAAAGACTCGACATGTATGTCTGAATAGCTCTTTGAATCATTTAACATTTATATTATCATGTATATGCATATAAATTTCATACCATGCATAGTTATATGCATTCATAACATCATCAAGCCTCTGAGGGCATCCCATAATATCATCTCGGCTACTGTGGGCAAAATAATCAATGTATACCAGCTGATCAGGTGGTGGTGAGTATATAACGCCGTAACCTTTTACCATATCCCATATACATAATATACGCGTATATAATGCCATCTGGTCATGATTCAATGTACATGCATAAATGAATGCAATGCATAATGAAGTAAATCCGCAAGATCTTTCGGTATGTTACAAGATAAATATGCCTTCGATTAATATCATGAAATAAACCTTATCAACTTACGTATTTTCTGAGACCCATGAACAGAAGATGTAATAATAAGATACATGTTGAATCAAGAACATAAACACTTCTAGTACTTCTATGAATGGAGTCATTTATGAAAGTTGTGCATTTGCTCATTTCTTTTGTATCGTATGGATCATGCCAAAAGAAAAGAAGGGATATCCATAACACACCTGAGCCGATTCTCTTAACAATCCTTCCAACACACGTCAATTGCAACAAATCACGTAACAACATATTGAAGTAGGAAAAAAATCCGTATTATATTCTTGAGATAAATTGGACTGTGGTCTCTTAGAATCTCATCTCACGTTGTCGTGGAGTTATAGGGCTTTATATGAGATTGTTTAGAATCCCATCTGTTACCTTTTTGAATCTCTTAATCCATCTCACTTTAATGAATTAGGTAGATTGATTTTATCATATTGAGTGGGCCCCATTTTAGGGGATGACTTAGCCAACAAAGCCCCTAAATATGACACCTAGCCCCTAGCCAAAGAGTCACATTTACATAATTCCCTTGCTGCCACGTTAAGGAGACTAATCAAACTTATCCAAATAACTAATTAATTAGTTAATCTCACACTAAAATCACTAATTACTCAATTATCAACATAATTAAAAATTACCTCAAATTACTAAATACTACTCACTTTTACCATATTTTATATACCTTACTATCATCGTCATGTGGTACCTTGTATGACACTAGTTCATAAATGCCGGGTATTATAGCTCGGACCATATTTTATCCCAAATTGATAACCTTCAACGAAACTCATTCTCTTCTATTCGCTTACCCTTTAATCTTCACGGCACTTACTTATCGCCTGCTATAAATAGCATAAATGCTTATACACTCAAAATAATCTCATCCCCGAGTCTATGTTGATTAACTGACAACGAAACTTTAACGTACGAAAATACGGGATGTAACATCTCATTTTCGAGCTTATATCAAGTTACTTATGGCATACTTCCATGCACGAAAATATGGGGTGTAACAACAATATCCTCCCCAGCAAATAATCTTCTTCATCCGGGAAATACGTGGTAAGTGGTTCGCAATCCCCATTCACTGGATTCTCGGTGAGGTGGTCAACTAAAGATTGTCCTTTGATAGCCTTCTAAGTTATGTACACATTGTCAAAGTCGCTGAGGAGAATTTTCCACTAAGCTAGTTTCCCGGTAGGCATTGACTTCTGAAAAATGTAGTTGAGAGGGTCAAGCCGAGACATCAGATGTGTGGTGTATGCCGACATGTAATGCCTTAGCTTTTGAGCAATCCAGGCCGGAGTAAAACAAGTGCTTTTTGTCAAAGTATACTTGGCCTCACATGGTGTGAACTTCTTGCTTAAGTAGTAGATGGCGTGCTCCTTTCTCCCTAGTTTCGTCGTGTTGCATAACACACAACCAAAGGCATTGTCCAAGACTTACAAATACATCAACAATGGTTTTCCTGGTTCTGGGGGAACCAGCACTGGCGAGTTTGAAACATACTCTTTGATACTGTTGAAGGCTTTAGGACACTCATTTGTCCATTTCGTGGCAGCATCCTTCTTTAGCAGCTTGAAAATGGGTTCGTAGATTACCACAGACTGGGCTACAAAGTGACTGATGTAATTTAATCTTCCAAAGAAACTCATGACATCTTTCTTGCATTTTGGTGGCAGTAACTCCTGGATGGCTTTGATTTTTGATGGGTCCAGCTATATTGTAACGATTCGACCGCTCGTTTTGCGTTATCGGACCCTGTTCCCCTAAATGAAACTTCCCATAGTGGCTTATTGCGATTTATGACTTGCGGGGGCGGGTAGTCCGGGATTCAGAAGTGTTTAGAACGATTTTGGAACACTTAGTTCCTTAAGGTTGGCCTTTTTGGCCAAGTTTGACTTCAGTCAACATTTTTAGTAAACGACATCCGAATCAAGTTTCGACGATCCCGGTAGCTTCGTATGATGATTATGACTTGGACGTATGTTCTCAATGAAATTTGGATGACTCGGGAGTGTTTCGGCGCCCAATATCGAAATAAGAGTTTCCTTAAGTTCATATTGTGGTTTGGGACGTGTTTTTGTGTTATCGAGGTCCGAACGGCATTTTGAGACCGGCAAGTGTTCCGTTATATCATTTATGGCTTGCTTGCAAAATTTGGTGTCATTCCGAGTAGTATAGGTTGGTTCGGCGCATTGTTAGAGAATTTAAGAAACTTAAAGTTCCTAAGTTTGGTTCTAGGGGTGTTGAGGTGTGATTTTGAGTTTTAATGTTGTTGCTGGTGTTTTGAAGGCTCTAGCGAGTCCGTATTATTATTTGGGAATTGTTGGTATATTTGGACGGGGCCTCGGGTGGGCCAAGGTGCCTCTCGGGCACCAAACGAGGCCAAAAACCAGCTGAAGCAGTTGCTGGTGCACCTGATCTGGTGTGACCGCATGTGCGATTGCCTAGTCGAAGGTGGGAGACCGCTCGTGCGATCCCAGTTCTCACAGGTGCGACTCCCAGGTGGGTTGCCCAGTTCTCGCAGGTGCGGGCCCTTTCCCGCAAGTGCGGACTCCTGCCCGCAGGTGCTAGCCCAGGCCCTTGTCCCAATTTCCGCAGGTGCGAGCTCTTGCTCGCAGGTGCGAGACCACAGGTGCGATCGTCGAGTCACAGGTGCGGAAAACCCTGTAGGCAGTAAGGTATTTAAATGCGGGATTATCCCATTTTCACTCCATTTTCTTTCACCATAGACGATCTCGAGAGCTTGTAAAAGAGTCCATCGACCTAACTACTAAAAGGTAAGTGAATTCTATCCTAAAGTTAGTTAATGCATGAATTCCTAGTTGAATTTAACTAGCTAATTAGTGGAAAATTAAGGATTTGGGTAGTAACCTAGGGCTTTCGATAATTTCGAGAATTACCCGTGAATTGGATATGGATTCCTACAAAAAATCATATATTAACGATCCTTATGTTATGGGTGAGTGTTTCCTTCGTGAATTATCGGAATCCGATCATGCAGGACAGGGTTGGATTTTGGGATTTCTTCAAGAATAATGAATTTTTCTAAATAGTAGGAGAATTCCATGCTTTGAGTATAATTTGATATATTTACATAACGTTTGATTAGTTTCGAGTCCTTGGGTGACGAGTTTTTGTATTTCGGGCGCATTCTTTACCCGGGAAGTAGGTGCGACGCGAGGTGAGTCTCCTTTTATCCTCGTAAGAGGGAATTGTCCCCGTAGGTGATTTAAATGCTATGTGATATACTTGTGGGGGCTACGTTCGTACAAAGTGACGAGAGTCTATACGTAGCGGCTATTATTATTATGTCCGGGTAGTTAGGCCCACACCATGCATTGTGTCTTCCTTGAAATGAACTATATGCTTAATGAATTAATGTTACATGCGGATTATTTCCCTGACATCATGGAATTTGAGAAATTTTAAGGAATTGTTCACTGAAAAGTAATTTAAAAAGAATATTGTGTGCACATGTGACAGCTTCGCAATTTACATTCCGCGAGCGGTGTGTGATTTTCCCCCACTCTCATGGGAGCGGGCCGTACGCCATGGCGAATTAAAAGATGCACTTATGGTTCGGGCCGTTCGACCCTCAACAGTGCATAGATATGATTACTTTATGACAAAGATGCACTTATGGTTCAAGCCGTTCGGCCCCCGACAGTGCATATATAAGAGTACTTTATGGTAAAGTGCACTTATGGTTCGGGCCGTTCGACCCTCGACAGTGCACAAATATAATTATTTTATGGCTTAGGCCAGTTTTCCTTATCCCGTATGCACATGATAAATTGTTACTGAATTCATGGACATTGATCTGACAGATATTTGGGGGAAGATGAAGTAGTAATTGTTTATTTACTTTCAGTATTTACTTGGATTTCAGTGTCTTATGTATTTGCTGCTTCACTACCTTTACATGCCTACCATTTTTATCATATTCTGTTAAATTATATTGTTGGACGTTAGTGAGTTTCAAGTTGACCTCTCATCACTACTTCTTTGAGATTAGACGGGATACTCACTGGGTACATATATTTATGTACTCATGCTACGCTTCTCTACTTAATTGAACAGGTTCTGAGGCTGGTGCATCTGGTTGTCAGACCGGAGCTTGATTCTGATTACAGACGGACCTGACTTCACGGTTAGCTGCTTCTCCTGGCGATCTCCGGCAGCACCATGGAGTTTCTTTTGCTTATTTCCCGTCTATTTCTTTCAGACAATTGGACTATATATTATATCTTTTGTATATTCGGTTAGTATGGCTGTAGGGCTTGTGATACTAGTTCCTGGCACACACGTGGTAGTTATTATGGATTACGGGTATCTATATATATTGGCTCACGCCTCCTTATGACCACTTTTAATTAAAACTGGCTAATTCCCCTTTTCGATTTATGTTTTAATCTTTAAAAACTTGGTATATGTTGAAATGTTTAATCAAATAAGAAATAACCCTTAGTAAATTGAGTGTTGGCTTGCCCGACCCCACTGTTGGGCGCCATCACGACCTAAGTCAGGATTTTGGGTCGTGACATATATCCCTTTCCTGCTTACAATAAACTCATTAGTTTTTTAGTAGGGACTCCGAACGCGCACTTTCCAAGATTCAGCTTCAAATTATACCTTCGTAGGAGTTCAAAAAATTTCTTTAAGTTGTCCAAGTGCTCCGAACTCTTTTGAGATTTTATGATGACATCATCCACATACACTTCAATCTCCTTATGAATCATGTGGTAAAAATGGTCGTCATGGTCCTCATGTAGGTGGCACCAGCGTTCTAGAGACCGAGCGACATAACCCTATAACAGTAGACTCCACAAGGAGTGGTGAAGGCTGTCTTCTCTGTGTCTTCCTCATGCATTAGGATTTGATGGTGTCTAGCAAAACAATCCACAAACGACTGTAGTTATGCTTTGTACAGTTGTCAATGAGAATGTGGATAATTAGCAAAGGTAAATCATCCTTTGGACTAGCTTTGTTGAGATATCGATAATCCACACATATTCTGATCTTTCCATCCTTTTTGGGCACTGGGACGATGGTATCCAACAAGCTTGGATAGTTGGTGACCCTCACCACATTTGCTTCTATTTGTTTGGTCACCTCTTCTGTTGTCCTCAGACTTAAATCAGGTTGGAACTTCCTGGGTTTCTGCTTGACCTGCGGTCTAGTAGGGTCCGTGGGTAGTCGATTCGAGACAATTTCAGTGCTTAATCTTGGCATGTTATCATAGGACCACGCGAACACGTCGATGTACTATCGGAGGAGCTCAATAATTTTTCCCTTCACTCGACTTCTAGGTGAATGCTGATTCTTGTTTCTTTCACGTTCTTTGGTTCCGAAATTGACTACTTCCGTTTATTCGAGGTTAGGCTTCTTCTTATTCTCCAGCTGTTCGATCTCCTATGGAATATTATCTAGCATCATACTCTATGTCATATTCCTCGTAATCATCATAGCGCTCAGCGGTTTCATTACCTGTCATAATCGCGGAACCTGATTTTTTATCGTAAAAAAAGAACGTCTTAAGAATTCACAAAAGGAAAATGAAACAAAGGTACAACCACAGTACAAGCCTCAATTGACCGTGCTCCTTCAAAAGAAAAATTTTACAGTTCCATACTACCAAGACTCCCGGCGAACCAAAGATGGACTGGCTATCAAATTTTGTAGCTCTTCCCCTAGTTCGGCATCCCTGATAGTCGGTGTCTTGATGTTAGTTCCTTCACAACATTCTTCAATCATATTCACAAACAACTTTCCCATCCAGTCGATGATATCATCTTTGGGTGTTGAACCCTGTCCCGGACTTGAAATATGATCTGGAACAAAAAACTTTTTCTCGGAGTTAACGACGCGCATTTTCCCCTTCGGAGGCTCATATCCTATGTCAACCCTTCCTTTCTGTCCATTGTGCTCAATTTGTTCTATGATTCCATTTGACTTGGCTCTGAACCCTATTCCTGGACTATATCCATATTTCATCATCTCCATCATGGCCATCTTAGATCTGTACGGTGATTGTATTCCCAGATTCTGTTCAGTGTTTTCCTCTTCATTAGTCTACATGATTTCTACAGCGTGGAAAGTGACTCCGTCTAGCCCTCAATGAATGGTATAGCAACAAATAAGCGGAGTGACACCACGCGCTGTGGACCACAATCTCTTGGCATCCTCACTCGAATTTTATGCATTGGTGCAAGGCAGAAAACACGACCCATGCAATATGTATCTAGGGCCTGCCTAGCAGCAAATTGTAAGAAGAGGAAATGTCCATCACTTGAAATAATACTGGAAAGTTTACCGGCCCAATTTGCAAGGCTGGATAAATTTCCCCAATAACATCCTTTTCTTAAGAGTCAAAAGCCCTCACCTTTACATGGGTTTCCTAGACCTCCCTCAAATGAATTCCTAACTCCTGCAGGGTGGAGAGCAGAAAATGTCGAGTCTTGACCCTCTATCAACCAGCACTCGTGATGCCACTTTGTCCCCACATTTGACAGTGATGTAAAGAGCCTTATTTTGAGTTTTTCTCTCGAAAGGAAGCTCGTCTCTTCTGAAAGTGATCATGTTTGGTTCTACCATTTTCCTGATAGCTGCGGCCAACGCCTCGCTGGTGGTGTTACTTGGTACACTTACACCGCTTAGTACTTTCAACAAAGCGTACTTATGGCTATCAGAGCTCATCAATAGGTACATGACGGATATATGCGCAGGAGTTTTTCTTAACTATTCCTCCACTGAATACTCTTTACTCAACATCATCTTTTCAAAACTCCATGACTTCTAGGTCTGTTATGCTCCTCCTTGGAATTTG
This sequence comes from Nicotiana knightiana, assembly GCA_005239525.1. Taxonomy (NCBI): domain Eukaryota; kingdom Viridiplantae; phylum Streptophyta; class Magnoliopsida; order Solanales; family Solanaceae; genus Nicotiana; species Nicotiana knightiana. The sequence goes on along the minus strand of ML413924.1, from coordinate 83,210 downwards.
TTCTCCCCGAATTTTCTTGATTGACCTCTTCATGGGCATAGCATCTCCTAGACCTAGTGATACCATGGACTGCGATAGAGTTTGATATTTCGGCTTTTCCCTTTTGCTGATAGGTCGATGAGAGGGTTTTGTATTCTCGATCTTCTTTACCCTAAGTAGCATGGACGGGTTGCTGCGGATAAGTTTGAACTGTCACTGTAGGCTTTAGTTGTAGTGTAATGATGGGATCCTTTTGAGGAGGAATCCTTGCGGCTTTTGCATTTCCAATAGTGAAAATTGTTCCCTTCGGGTCATATTCTTCATCAAACGCGATCATGTTAGCTCCCTTGTTTCGATGGCTTGGCGATTGTTTGCGATTCACATTAGGTGGTGCTGGATTGCACTAAATGGCTCCGCTATTAATCAGGGTTTCCATTTCATTTTTCAACTTGAAACAACCTTCAGTATCGTGCCCCGGTACATTGGAATGATACACGCATCTCTTACTGGCACCAAACTATTTGGAGGGATGTTCAGGAACCCTTCCCTCGATTGGGTGTATCAATCCTTCTCTAATCAACATTTCAATTACTGGGCCAGAGGCTCAACAATCGGGGTATAAGTTCTAGGACCCCTCGATTCGAAGTTGGGACGAGGACGTACTACATACACTTGTTGGTTTTGGTGAGTAGTTGTCTGGACAAGAGCATATGATCCTTATGGATTTTGGTTGTTGTTTGCTTAATGAGGGTTGTATTGTGGTTGAGGGTGGTAGTATGGTTGGGTATTATAGAGTGGAGCATAGGTGGGTGGCGGTGAGTGGTTGTTTTGGGAGTACGAGGTGCTTCCAGGAGATGGTTTAGTTTGATAGTAGGGGATGACTACTAAGATCTCTTATTTCTTTTTCTTTCCACTACCGATCAATCCTAACTGGATGGCCGTGATGGACACTTGAAGTGCTACCATAGATTGCACTTTACCAGATTTTATGCCCTCTTATGTGAAATCTCCCATCTTAACGAACTCGGGGAAATTTTGACCCATCATTCCCATCATATTTTAAAAGTATATTCCCTCTTGGGCTCGGATGAAGTACTTGGTCAGTTCACTGTTGACACTGAAGGTTGTGTCCTGGAAACATCCGTCCTCCAATGTCATGCATATTATTCAAATGACTCAGATGGTTTTTTCTGCAAGTTCACCAACACGAACTGATCAGGAGTGATCTTTGTACTGAATCAAAAATGGTTCATGAAGTCCTTCGACATATCTTACCAAGTTCTTCAATTTCGCGGTTCCGATCGGGTATACCAGGCGAGTGTCTATGCCGTCAAACTCCTTATAAACAATTGCATCCTTAATTTCTCATTCCTCCCCACTCCGACCAGGTTGTCGCAATAAGCCCTTAAATGTGTGTGAGGGTCCCCTATCCCATCGAACGTATCGAACTTTGGAAGTTTTCACCATATCGACATATCTACATCTAGGTGAATACACAGGTCCACTTAATCGAGGATTTCACTTCCTCGGGCAACTTGGAGACCCTTCATCTGCCTTCTTAACATTTGCAATTATTCAGATACCGACTCTCCTTTCTTACGCCTGGCCTCCCTCTCCATCTTGGTGTACAGATCGATCTTATATGGCACACCGACCGTGACAAGTGCTGTAAAGAAAGTTTCAATAATGAAAATATACAGAGGGAGTGTATCGCTTATGAGTAGCGGTATGTGCCACAAGTATGTACTGGTTGGTGGTGAAAGTGACTCCGTCACGAGGAGGGGTAGTTGAATTAGTGGTAATATGAGGATTTTGTGATGTCTGAGGATATTGTGGTTAGTGGGTGTGAATAGGAGGGTTCAGTGGGCTAGCGGGAGTTACTATAGGTATAACTTGAGTAGTTGGGGTTGAGGCTGGAGTGTTGTTCTATTGGAATGATGTAGAAGGAAAATGATCTGGAAGTGAATCTAAAGAAGGGAATATTGGTGGTTGAGGAAGTGTTGTCACCACCAGGTGCGCCAATTTTCTGATATGTTGTACCTCTTCCCTTAAGGATTCCATTACTTTGGCCATCCTGGCCACGTGCTCATCATTCCTGGTAATCTCTTTTTCCCCTGATCGCTCTGGGCTATCGGCTATGACCAGAGCATGTTCAGTTGGGTCTTTTGCAACTGACATCTTTCACTTAGACCTTAGATTGTATGGTGCCTCCGTCAGTTTTAATAGACGCAAACCAACTTTCTTTTCTTTTTTTGGGGTTAATAATAAAGCAAAAGAATAATAAGAAGAAAGAAAAGAAAAAGAGCAAGATTAAGTTTCTTGATTTATGCGAGCAGAAAATCACATAGACCGGATTATATGTGCATTACAGCTAGCGCGTTCCTAAAGTTCATGGGGACCTCTCATTGCCGGAGGTAGGCCTAATTCGCGAATGTTTTACAAACATATAGACTTGACACATTTAGATCCAAAGCAATTTGTTTTAATTGATAATTTGGTCTGATACAAGCAGGAACAAGGATTACATCACAAAGTGGCATGGGCTTAGAAAGTTTCCCTTTTGGAAAGTAAAAGAGAGAACTAGGGATAAAGGTACGAAGTAGGAAAACGAGAGGAAATCAACAAAGTCTAATAACCATCCCCTGAGTCACTTCTTGTGCCTTCTCTTCTTCTTGCTCCTCATTCGGGCCTTCTTCAAACTCTTCCTCATCATCATTGAATTCAGACTCATCCTCTAGGTCTTCTTCTGGTTCTGTACATGACTCTATCCGGGTGGATTCTACTACCCTGATCATCCTCTTCGGCCGGTGGAAACATATGGTCAATGGATCCCGGGACCACCTGAAGATGCATTGATCTGGTCATAAGATAGTGTGCTAGGTTCTCATGGTAAATCTGCAAAGCAACCACCGCATCCTCTAACCAAGCTATACCCTCTCTTCTTAGGTGGGCCAATTATTCTTCTTTGTTAATCCAGACGTTGTACTCGAGGTTGCACTGTGAATTTTGACCCATAGGAATTGTTACCTGGTCATTCCACCCTTCTTGCAATTTCCTTTTCATGGGAATTGGAATATGGCGATTGTAATCATCCTCCTATAGCACCGTCCTTATCTACAGCGGCACATCTTGGATCATCTCAAATTTTTTGAGGACCCGCAGATGTGAGTACAACAGAATGCCTTCTAATCCGATCAACTCAATGAATTAACTTTAGGGAGTCCTCAAGATTGATCTTCCTCTTAACCAAGAGAGTTTCTAGTTGATCCATTCTCCTATCAGATTGGTCAGTGTTTCCCTCCATTCTTCTTACCCATGTGGGGAGACCCAATGCCTCATTCTTTCACTGTGGTTGCAGATCATATTACTGACACCCACGAAGTAGTCGATAGTAGGCTCCCGTTGGAAAAAGTGTTTAGCAACCCAAATTTGAAGCAGCAAATTGTATCCTTTGAAGAAATTGTATCCTCATTTACATGCGGATAAATCTCCCAGCATCTCTCCAGCACCATTGGTACTAAAGTGGCTTGAAGATTGCCGCGGAATGTTACCAGGACCACTAGTAATAGGTTGATGTTGTGCGGCCCCTTCGATGTGGGAAGACCAATAATGCCCCTATCAACGGGCGAGTGAGCACTTTGTCTACTCATAGGTTCATCAATGCAGTTAATGCCACCTATATACGTTCAAACTTCATCTCCGTGTTCCCGACCAATATTTTTCCACCACTGTTTCAGCTTATGCGGTGCTCCCATTACCATGCTAACTTTAGGGATTTTCCGGTTGATTTCCATTTTCTGAGGTAGGTAGAAGAAACTATTTTGGTAAGTGTTTGCTTCAGATCCGTAAGTGTCTTGTCATGTTTCTTTGACTTTCCACATAAATTATGTCGTTGAGGTACATGACCGTTGACATTAGGGGGATTTTATAATTGTTTGTTGGTGCCTTGGACCAACTCACCTAGTGTTTATACAATATGACCTATTTTACTAGAGTAGAGTGTTTCCTACTTTTGAATTGGACTGAGAACTGTGAGAAGGTATGTCGGTTGACCCGGCAAAGCCATTATATGAAACTAGAGAGTTTTGAAAAGAAGCTTCAGTGGGGTTGTAAAAGATAACCCTCACATGCCATTGTGTATGATAGTGTACAACCAAGACTCGATTGGAAGAGATGTGATGACAATATATGTAAAGCAGTAACAAGCAAAGGTGTAGCATCAATATAATAGAGTGAGAAAATAATTGTGAAGAGCAAATAAGGCATGTAAGCATGTAATTACAATTTCAATCATAATCAAACCAAAGTACAAATAAATCTCGAAATTATTCTAAATTTACTAAGGTCAGAACCTAGGGGATCCCCAGCAGAGTCGCCATGTTATTGCACCCTATTTTGAACTAATCCAGACAAGGTTCAACTTGTGGTTTCTCTATTATTGATGAAAGAGAGTCACCACCTAATATTTTAAGGTATACTAGGGTATCTATTTAGTTACTAAGTCATGCTCTTTATTGGTCTTCCAAACGGTGTGATTATGGGTAAGGGTTCTTGAGGTAGCTCCATAGGATTTAGACTAAGTTTGGGATCAATTATGTGTAAAAATCTTTGATTAATAAGCAGGGAAGACTGCTTACTATACACCTAACGATGATATTGATATAAATAATATGGAGTCTTAAGGGAGATGAGTTTATGAAAGGGTTCATAAGAGATGTTAAAAGAGTTTTGAAATTGGTACATAAGTGGTCAAAATTTATAAGTTTATAAAAAGGGATTGAGTTATGGAAACAAACTGATTTGTGGGGATGGTTATTTACATAATTCTAAAAGTATGTTTGTGAGAAAGAATATATAGAATTTACCTTAGATTCGAAGGAGTTTCAAAGAAAGGGTCATTTGCTAGAAATTCCTTAAAGGCGACGATTTTCTGAAGTTATGATTTTTCTTTAGAGAAAACAAAGTTGAATATTTACCTTTAGAAATGGAGCTTCTTTTCACTAAGTTCTGGATTTTAAAATCTTTTAAGAAAATAAGGGTGTGAAAAATATACTCCTTCCGTTTCAATTTATGTGAACCTATTTCCTTTTTAGTCTGCTCCAAAAAATAATGACCCCTTTCCCATTTTGAAAACCATTTACCTTTATACAATGCTTTATTGCCACACTAAATATGTGTGACTCAATTTACACAACAAGTTCAAAAGTTTTCTCTTTTTTCTTAAACTTCGTCCCCAATCGAATGGGCTCACATAAATTGGAACAGAGGGAGTAGTAATTAGTGAGAATATTACAACTAGAGAACTAAGTATCTACTATTAGCTAATTTCCCCCCCCTTTAAAGTCCTATATTGTTTAAGGCTTGGCTAAGTTCATATGATACTAAAGCACAAAGAAAAAGGAAGGCATGTGTTCTAATATATGAGTGTTATACACATGATAGATAAAACGACAATAAAGAAATAACAAATACGACTAACATTAAACTAGTAGAGGCAGTAAAGTAAATTAACGAGGCAATAATAATAAAAGGAGTTGAGGGAAAGAGGAATGGACTCTGGGATTAGGCCTCAAGAAGATAGGCTCAACAGTAATGAAGAGCGAACACAACTGACTTTGGACCCCCAGTATAGCTGGAATTGGGCCTGAGTTCATCAAGAACTCAGAGGCCCAAACAGATCTACATGTGAATAATAAGAAGGTCATTAAATATAGATCCAATACATTTAACATATTCCAATTACAGAAAATTGTTTATGTACATGACAAATTCATAAGAATTTAATTAAAGCAAGAACAATATTAACATGGTAGAGGAAATTATATATTAATGTGGTGGTTTTACTTAGGAGATAATTCACATTGGAAAACTTTCGTTTTCATTAAACACTAAACCCTTAAAGAAATGGATGTGTCAATGAATTAAGATATAAGGAGGGAACCCCACTCAAGGTCGATGTTCCATTTGGATTCCCCGACGCTCCGAAGTTCCCACGGGACTCAAGGCCCAGGTAAATGATTGTGCCGGGGAAGGTAGCCCAACCTAGAGTTGAACTCCACTCCCAAATACCCTTGATCACTAACGACATGTTTTTTCTTATAGGTTTAAGTGCCAATGAGGTCCTTCCAATGCGAGCTAAATACTAAAGTACTACCTACCACAACATATATATATATATATATATATTTTCGTCTTAATGAAAAAAACACGAGAGAATACAAATTATTATTATACTAACTAGAGGACTTCATATCAGGAAAAACTAAGGGGAGAGGGGCTGATTTTCGAATATGCATAGATACAAAGAGGTTTTATAATCACACCATTACAGGGATGCACCACTAAGGCATGACATATTCAAACAGGTATTAACAATCATCACTTGACAACTTAAAGACATCAAGGCAGATTCATACCAACAGTTATGGTTAGCACTTGTTACGGAGAGATTTCCAAGGTTATGGGACTGAACCCTCATCATGATCCCAAACTCAGATATTTAAACATGTGGTTCCTAAGGTCTCACATGATCGTGCTTCTAATAGTGTTAGCAAGTTATCATGTTCAAACAATATCAAAAAAAGGACTTCACAAGTTAGAGAGTCAGATTCAATTTTAGATTAATAGTAAGAAGAAGGACTGAGCATGGTTCAAGATAGAGCATGGTGTTGCAGAATTAAACAAAAGGCTAGCAACATTCAACCAACTGCTTACAGGTAGAATAAATGAGGTGGTGACTTCAAATAGGCATAGGAACTTTACACTTTACAGAACCTAACTGATCATGCAAGTGGAGAAAGGAGATGAAAATATTTTGTCAAACAAGTCCAAACTCAACATGAATCTAGCTCATCATATAGGTATGAAGTGACCATGCTTCAGTTCCTGAAGATATTAATTGGTTTTAACGGTAGGACTAAATCCTACTTTCATGGAAGATAACATAAATCCAGCTGGACTCAACGAGATTTAGAACATGGATGTATTACACATATGTATAAGGATCTGAATAGACTATGGAACAAACAAACATAGTTGTGCAACAATTATTAGTTGACCTTATCCAAACAAAATCATGATTCACATTAAGAAGAGGAAAATAGTTTAATCTTACAGAGCATATATGCAGTACAAATTCATTATAAGAAAACAACTTGACGCAAATAAGATAGTTTTCCTATGCATCCAAAAGTTAAGCATGATCATGGAAAAATTTATAGTGATAAATTGGATATCACTCTCAGAGTTAACAAGTACAGATACACAGAAGAAAAGCATCTATACACTCAGATTCTTTAAGCTTATTTAAATGACATGGACATACTATATATCATGTTAAGATTACCAATTAATGAACCTGATCATGAACATGTAGAATGCAAGGAAATAATATGCAGAGGTGAACATTATAATAGTATCACTGGTGAAAGGGAAACATGAACATGATTGGTTTATCGATGATAGTAATCAAACAAAATAAGGACCATTGTGGTAAATCAGAGGCAATATAACAAAAATGGGTAGACAAGTAAGTACTTAGACATTGTAAGTTCAAACTTAAGGTTAAGGAACATGGATACAAGTCTTGAACTAGTTCAGGTTTCAATTTAGCAATAACTATCAAGTAGCAAACACAGCTTCCAAAACTCATAAAATCATAGAAGTGCAATAAAATAAGAATGAGTTATTATAAGTCACTAAGAACTACAAAGTTTACATTGAGCATAAACTTATAAGAATTTACGCATGGAGACTGTAAGAAAGCTTAGAACAAAGGTCAATAATCACCTAATCGATTATCACTTAAGGAATTATAATAGAACAGGATAATCATACATGATTATTATACTAACAAAAAATAACTATCAAACATGTCCAACGCATACAACATAATTATAATCTATAGAACTTAACATCGACGTATCTAAATTATTCAGAGAGATGAACAAAAGAAAAAGGAGTGAAAGATTGTGTTTTAGTGAGAACATTAAAGACCCCCTTTTTATAGTGGCATTCAATTCTCTAGGGTTTTACACGAGTTTATGACCTTGCACGAATTTTTCCAACGCTCAGTTGATTTGCGGGTCCGTATGCTCAAGTCTCAAGAGAGAAGGATAGGAAATGGGGAGGTGAGGCAACTGAGTGGTGTGAGAAGGAATTAGGGCTTTTGGAGTGAGACCAATTGGTCTCTATGTTAAAATGGGGGGAGGGGAAGAGAGATCTGGGTCGTTGGATCATTTGATCAACGACCCTGATAAATCGGGCGTTACATATTGAGAAAAGTCAATTTTAGGAAATGGGACCATTGGATCTATTTGATCCAACGACTGAGATAATTATGACAGTGGGTCGAGATTTAAACAGAAAATAGGGATCATTTGTCACTGTTGATGATTTAAATCAAAGGCCCAGATTGCTTGTGTTTGTTTTGTGAGTGGGATTAGAGGGTGACATGTCAGGCCGTGATTGGATGAGAGGTAATGGCAAGGATTTCCAAGTTGGAAGGTGATGTGGTGTTTGAACTGGGTTTCTTTCCTTTTAGGCTTACACATTTGGTCCGAAAATGATTTAGTGTCACGACACGAATTTCCCACCTTCGGGACCATGATGGCACCTAACATTGAGCCCGCTAGACAAGCCAATGTTAATGTTTATTTACGTTATTCATTTATTGTTAACTGATAACATGTGATGTACAAATCAACCGAAAGAAAAGTGTGAGAGAGAACAAAGTCTACAACTAAATTAAAAGTCATTACGAAAATCATAATACTAAACCCAGAATTTGGTGTCACCACTTCAAGGACTGTCTATGAATACTATATATAAAGGACTGAACAACATAAATACATCTGTCTCAAAATAAAAAATAATAGAGTGAAAATAAAATAGGAGGAGACGCCAAGGCCTACGGACGCCTGCAGGACTACCTCAGAATCTTCAAAAGAACTGAAGGCAACCTCCTCACTCCAAGGTCCGTAGGGTCCTGTACCAGAATCTGCACAAAAGAGCAGAGTGTAGCATCAGTACAACCGACCCCATGTACTGAATAAGTGTCGAGCCTTACCTCGGCGAAGTAGTGACGAGGCTAGGAAATGACAACCAACTAAACCTGTGCAGTTTAATCATATACGAAGAAAATAATAACAACAAGAATTAAGCAGCTAAGTACAAGGAAAATGGGAACATACTGAGGGGAGGAAATATAAAATAAAGGAAATAAGAAGTAAGCAACAAACTAGATATCAATTTAAACAGCAAAAATAACAACACGAAAACAAGTGCACGACATCACCCTTTGTGCTTTTACTCTCATCCTCACCAAAAAATAAACAAAATGCACGGCATCACCCTTCGTGCTTTTACTCTCATCCTCACAATAAATCAATAGAAACGGCACAACATCACCCTTCGTGCTTTTAATATCAAAATATGGCACGACATCACCCTTCATGCTTTACTCTCATCCTCGCCCAAATAATAAAAAAAATGCACGGCATCACCCTTCGTGCTTTACACTCTTCCTCACCCAAATAATAAATAAAATGCATGGCATCACCCTTGATGCTTTACACTCTTCCTCATCTAAACAAGTCAATAACAACAATCCTGTGAGGAAATCAACAATACCAACAACAACAATAAAGCCATAACGTCCGGCAAGGGAGTCAACAGTAGAATCAATATCATCCCGGCAAGGGAAACAACTATAACAAATCTCACCTAGTTACTCAATTTCACGTAGTAATTCTCAACTCGAGCCAATACTCAACAATGATCAATACCAAAGGAACACCACCAACATAGAAAATAGTCAAATTAAACTCAAGTAATATTTAATGAAAAATCCCATAAATCACAATATTCGACTCACAACATGCTTTACACCAACTTATAGATACTCGTCACCACACCTATACGTTTCACATTATACTAACACGTAGAAAATAAGACAATACCTATTCCCTCAAGCTAAGGTTAAGCCAAACACTTACCTCGAATTCCACGACCAAACTTAAGCCTCAATTAGAGCTTTCCCTTTAGAATTAACCTCCAATTCGATTGTATCTAGACAAAATTAGCTTAACAATGTCAATAAATGCTAAATAATTCACTCGCAATGCTTAATTATGAGTTTTCTATCATTCTTCTCAAAAATTAAAAAATCGACCCCGGGTTCGCTTGGTCAAAACACCAGGTTCAGACCAAAACCTGATCGCCCATGCACCCACAAAACCGAATATATAATTAGTTTCGAAATCCGACCCCAAAATGAGGACTAAATTCCCAAATTTGAAAAATCCATAATTCTCCAAAAATTCCAAATTTTCTACCCTTCAAGAAAAAGATTTAGGCCTAGAAATCTAATGGGTGTTAATGAAAAATGGAGAAAATGAGATTAGAAACATGAACCTATGACGTGGTGAAGAAATCCCTCTTCAAAAATCTCTCAAAGTCGGATTCTATGGAAGAAAATATGAAAATTGGGTCTATTCCCGTTTTGCTACTATTTTAAGACCCCTGTGCAGACCCTCTACGCGATCGCAAAGGGTCTGCTGCGTTCGCATAGCACTGGACCCCATTGGCCATTGCGTTTGCGTGCCCATGGCCGCATTCTCATAGGGTATTGACCCAAATTTCCTGACCACACTTCCTAAGGCTGTGCGATCGCACCTAAGCCTATGCGTTCGCATAGACTATTAGTTCCCCTCCCCAGTTCCCCTCCTAAAGTTGTGCGTTCGCGAGTCACTGGCCGCGTTCGCATAGTACAAACCAGCCCCAACCCCAATTACTCCTCGCGTTCGCGTGGATTACTACGCGTTCGCATATTACAAATTACCAGACAACAGAAAACAGCTACTACACTAGATTTTCTAAGTCTGAAACACCCCGACACTTATCCGAAACTCACCCGAGCCTTTGGGGCCCCAAACCAAACATGTACACAACCCCAAAAACATCCTACAGACTTACTCGCGCGATCAAATTGCCAAAATAACATCTTAAATAACGAATTTAGAATCAAAATCAAAGGAAATCTCAAGAACTTTCAAAGTTTCAAATTCCACAACTACGGATTCGAATCACGTCAAATGACCTCCGTTTCTTACCAAATTTTACAGGCATCACTCAAATACTATATGAAACCTGTACCGGGCTACGAAACCAAAATACGGGCCCGATACCGCCAATTTCAAATTTAATCAAATTTCCAAAAAGTCTTATAATTTGAGTAAAACAATTTCTTTCAAAAATTCATTTCTCGTGCTTGGGACTTCGAAATTCAATACCGGGCATACACCCAAGTCCCATATTTTCGTAAGGACCCTCCGGGGCCGTCAAATCACGGATCCGGGTTTTTTTTCCCAAAATGTTGACCGAAGTCAATTTAAATTCAAATTTTAAAGGCAAAATTAGCATTTTTCTCAGTTTTTCATATAAAAGCTTTCCGAATATACGCTCGGACTGTGCATGCAAAACGAGGTGATATAAAAGGAGGTTTTCAAGGCTTCGGAATACAGTTTTTGACTTAAAAAAATGAGATATGACTTTTTGGGTCATCATATTCTCCACCTCTAAACGTTTATCCCAAATGAACATAGAAAAGTACTTGAATCGGAGAAAAGGTGGGGATACCGGCTCCGCATATCGGACTCGGACTCCTACGTAGCTGCCTCGACAGACTGACCTCTCCACTGAACATGAAGTGAAAGATAACTTTTCGATCTCAGCTGACGAACTTGCCGGTCTAATATGGCTACCGGCTCCTCATCATAGGTCAAGTCGTAGTCCAACTGGACACTGTTGAAGTCTAACACATGGGCTGGATCGCCGTGATACTTCTGAAGCATAGACATATGACACACTGGACGCAGCACTGATACATTCGGTGGCAACGCAAGTCTGTAAGCCACCTCTACCATTTTGTCAAGGATCTTAAAACGACCGAATTACCTAGGTCTTAGCTTGACCTTCTTCCCAAATCTCATCACGTCCTTCATGGGTGACACCTGAAGCAACACCCGCTCTCCGACCATGAATGATATATCACGAACTATGCGGTCGGCATAACTCTTATGCCTGGACTGAGCTGTACGAAGTCTATCCTGAATGATCTTAACCTTATCCAAGGCATCCTACACTAAGTCTGTTCCCCAACAACCGAGCGTCTCCCGGCTCAAACCAACCAACCGGCGACTAACACCACCTACCATATAATGCCTCATAAGGGGCAATCTGAATGCTCGACTAATAGCTGATGTTGTAGACAAACTCACCTAATGGCAAGAACTGATCCCAAGAGCCTCCAAAGTCAATGAAATAGGATCGTAGAATATCCTCCAAAATCTGAATAGTACGCTCGGATTGTCTGTTCGTCTGAGGATTAAATGTTGTGCTCAACTCGACTCGCGTGCCCAACTCACGTTGAACTGCCCCCGAAAGATGCAAGGTAAACTATGTACCTTGGTCAGAAATAATAGACACAGGCGCACCATGAAGACGAACAATCTCCCTAATGTAGATCTCTGCCAATCTCTCCGAAGAATATGAAACTGCCATAGGGAATAAATGTGCTGACTTGGTCAGCCTATCCACAATAACGCATACTGCATCGAACTTCCTCTGAGTCTGTGGGAGCCCAACAACAAAATCCAGGGTGATACGCTCCCACTTCCACTCAGGAATATCAATATGCTGAAGCAATCCACCAGGCCTCTGGTTCTCGTACTTAAACTGCTGACAATTTAAACACCGAGCTACATATGCCACAATATCCTTTTTCATCCTCCTCCACCAATAGTGCTGCCGCAAATCCTGATACATCTTTGTGGCGCCCAGATGAATGGAGTACCGGGAACTATGGGCCTCCTCTAAAATTGACTCACGAAGTCCATCCACATTGGACACACAAATACGACCTTGCATCCGTAAAACCCCATCATCACCAACTGTAACCTGCTTGGCACCACCGTGCCGCACCGTGTCCTTAAGGACACACAAATGAGGATCATCATACTGCCGATCTCGAATACGATGAAATAATGAAGAGCGAGCAACTGTATAAGCTAGAACATGGTCGGGCTCAGAAACATCCATCTCATGAACCGATTGGCTAAAGCCTAAACATCCAAAGCAAGCGGTCTCTCCCCGACAAATATATGCAAGACTACCCATACTGGCTGACTTCCTACTCAAAGCATCGGCCACCACATTGGCCTTCCCCGAATGATATAAGATTGTGATGTCATAGTCTTTCAATAGCTCCAACCATCTCCTCTGCCTCAAAGTCAACTTCTTTTGCTTGAACAAATATCTCAAACTCGTATGATCCGTGAACACCTCACATGAAACGCCATACGGATAATGCCTCCATATCTTCAGTACGTGGACAATGGCTGCTAACTCCAAATCATGAAATGGATAATTCTTCTCGTGGATCTTCAACTGACGCGAAGCATATGCAATAATCTTGCCATCCTGCATCAACACTCCACCAAGTCCAACCCAAGATGCATCACAATACACACTATATGGCCCTGAACCTATGGGCAAAACCAACATCGGCGTCGTAGTCAAAGCTGTCTTGAGCTTTTGGAAGCTCGCCTCACACTCCTCTGACCATCTGAACCAGGAACCCTTCTGAGTCAACCTGGTCATCGGGGCTTCAATAGACAAAACCCCTCCACAAAACCGACGGTAATAGCCTACCAAACCCAAGAAACTCTGGATCTCTGTAGCTGGTGTGGGTCTAGGCCAATCCTTGACCGCTGAAATCTTCTTAGGATCCATTTGAATACCCTCCGTTGATACAACATAACCCAAGAATGCAATTGAACTCAACCAAAACTCACATTTCAAAAACTTAGCATATAATTGAATGTCCTTCATAGTTTAGAGAACGACTCGAAGGTGCTGCTCATGCTCCTCTCGGCTGCGGGAATAAATCAGAATATCATCAATGAAGACAATCACGAAGGAATACAAATAAGGCCGGAACACTCGGTTCATCAAGTCCATGAAAGCTGCTGGGGTATTTGTCAACCCGAATGACATCACTAAGAACTCATAACTCCCATACCGAGTGCGAAAAGTTGTCTTAGGGACATCGGATGCCCTAATCCTCAATTTATGGTAACCAGATCTCAAATTAATCTTCGAAAATACCTTGGCACCCTGAAGCTGATCAAAGAAATCATCAATCCTCGGCAACAGATACTTATTCTTGATGGTAACCTTGTTCAACTGCCGATAATCTATGCATATCCTCATCGACCCATCTTTTTCTGAACAAACAACACCGGCACACCCCAAGGCCAGACACTAGGCCTAATAAAGCCTTTATCAAGCAAGTCCTGCAACTGTTCTTTCAACTCCTTCAAGTTTGGCGGGGCCAATAATATGGCGGAATAGAAATGGGCTGAGTGCCCGGAGCCAAATCAATGCAAAAGTCAATATCCCTGTCGGGTGGCATACCCGGCAGGTCTGCAGGAAACACCTCTGGAAACTAAAGGAAAATAGGCACAGACTCCATAGAAGGAACCTCGGCACCAAAATCACGAACATAGGCCAAATGGGCCAAACACCCCTTCTCGACCATACGTCGAGCCTTCATATATGAGATAACCCTGGTGGAAGAATGACTAGGAGTCCCTCTCCACTCCAGTCGAGGCAACCCCGACAATGCTAAGGTCACGATCTTGGCATGACAGTCCAAGATAGCATGATAAGGCAATAGCCAAACCATCCCCAAAATAACATCAAAATATACCATATCAAAGAGTAGAAGATCTACACTGGTCTCAAGACCAGCAATAACCACTACACATGAACGGTAGACACTATCTACCACAATAGAATCACCCACCGGTATAGACACATATACAAGAGTACTCAGAGAATCACAAGGGATAACCAAACAAGGAGCAAAATAAGATGACACATAGGAATATGTGGACCCTAGATCAAATAAAACTGAAGCATCCCTACTACAAACTGAGACCATACCTGTGATAATCGCATTGAAGGACTCAGTCTCAAGTCCGGCTGGATTAGCATAACACCGGGGCTACACCACACCAATCTAAACTACGTCCCTGGGATGGCCTCCTGCTGGTTGACCTCTACTTCTAGTAGCCTGGCCTCCACCTCTAACTGCCTGACCTCGACCTCTAACACCTCGACCCCCACCTCTGGCTGGCTGAGCGGGCGGTGGAACACCTGGTGCGAAAACCATGGCACGAGAACCCTGGTGCTGAATACTGCTCGAGGCTCGAGGGAAATATCTAGCAATGTGACCTTGACCACCACAAGTATAACAAGCTTTCGGCTGCTGAAACTGCTAGCCCTAAAACTGACCTTGACGACCTGAATAACCACCCTGAAAACTCTGGAGTGGCGGTGCAGTGATAGGAGCTGGTGGTGCACTGTAGGGTAACTAATCAAAATACTGCATGTGGGAACCACGACCACCTGGAGCACTGCAAGAAACCTGAAGTGCTGGTAGAGACGACATAGGAGGATGGCCCCTACTAAAAGAATCCCTGCCTCCAGATGAGACACCACTAAACCGGCAAAAATGATGAGGCCTCTTGTTAGACCCCTGACCACTCCCCTATGATAGAACCATCTCGACTCGTCTGGCCACATTGGCTGCATCCTGAAAATGAAATATCACTCCATGCCTCTCTAGCCATCTGCAATCTGATCGACTGAGATAGTCCCTCAATAAATCTCCTCACCCTCTCTCGGTCTGTTGTAAGTATCATAATAGCATGATGGGCCAAGGTAATGAATCTGGTCTCATACTTAGTGACGGTCACTGAACCCTGCTGGAGACGCTCAAACTACGTCCTATAATCCTCTTTCTGAGTGATAGGGAGAAACTTCTCCAGAAAAAAATCGGAGAATTGGTCCCAAGTCAAAGGCGGTGATCCCGCTGGTCTAGCCAAATAATAATCTCTTCACCAGGTCTTGGCGGGACCTGACAGACGGAAAGTAGCAAAATCGACCCATTGGTCTCCACTATCCCCATGTTCCATAGTTACTCGTGGCAGCTATCCAAGTAGTCATGGGGATCCTCTGAAGATGCACCGTTATAAGTAGTAGAAAACAGCTTAGTTAACCGGTCCAACCTCCACAAAACATCAGTAGACATAGTTGCTCCATCACCGGTCTGAGTCACAATACCCATGCTGAACTACCCCAACTGTCTGAGGTGCTGGAGTCTGGAACTGAGAAGGCTCCGGAGTGTGAGTAGCGGGAGTCTGGGCTCCTCCCCCAGCTTAAGAGACGGTTGGTGTTGTAGGAAGTAAACCTGCCTGAGCAACGCTCTCTATGAGGCCCACTAGATGGACCAGAGCATCCTGGAGTACCGGTGTGGAAATGAACCCCTCGAGAACCTGAGCTGGTCCAACCGGGATTGTCTGGGAAGGAACCTCATCAGCAAACTCTACCTGAGGCTCCGCCACTGGGGCTGCTGCTCTAGCCTGAGCTCTGCCCCTGCCTCGGCCTCTAACATGGCCTCGACCTCGTCCTCGGCCCCTCATAGGAGCTGCAACTGGAGACTCGGGTTACTGATCAGTGGATGAAGAACACGTGTTCTCACCATCTGCGAGAGAATAGAGTAGAAATTCAATTAGTTTTGAGAAATCAAATCGCACGACACAGATAAAATAGATGTGAAGTCATTCATAAACTCTGTAGCCTCTGGGGGATAAGAAGATACATCTCCGTACCGATCCCTTAGACTCTACTAAGCTTGTCCGAATTTCCCATCTTCGGGACCGTGATGGAGCCTAACATTGAGCCCGCCAGGCAAACCAACATTAATGTTTATTTACCTTCTTCATTAAATTTTAACAGATAACAGGTGATGTACAAATCAGCGGAAAGAAAAGTATGAGAGAGAAAAAAGTCTACAACTAAATTAAAAGCCATTACGAAAATCATAATACTAAACCTAGAATTTTGTGTCACAACTTCACGGGCTGTCTATGAATACTTCATATAAAGGTCTGAACAAAATAAATACATCTGTCTCAAAATAAAAAAGAATAGAGTGAAAATAAAGTAGGAGGGGACGCCAAGGCCTACGGACACCTGCAGGACTCCTCGGAATCTCCAAAAGAATTGAAGGCAGCCTCCTCACTCTAAGGTTCGTAGGGTCCTATACCAGGATCTGCACAACAATGCAGGGTGTAGAATCAGTAAAACCGACCCCATGTACTAAGTAAGTGTCGAGCCTAACCTCGGCGAAGTAGTGATGAGGCTAGGACACGACAACCAACTAAACCTGTGCAGTTTAATCATATACGGAGAAAATAATAACAACAAGAATTAAGCAGCTAAGTACAAGGAAAGGCGAACATACTGAGGGCACGAAATATCAAATAAAGGAAATAAGAAGTAAAGCAACAAACTAGATATAAATTTAAACAGAAGAAATAACAACACAAAAACAAGTGCACAACATCACCCTTCGTGCTTTTACTCTCATCCTCACAAAACAATAAATAAAATGCACGGAATCACCCTTCGTGATTTTACTCTCATCCTCACAATAAATCAATGGAAATGGCACGTCATCACCCTTCATGCTTTTAATATCATAATATCACACAGCATCACCGTTCGTGCTTTTACTCTCATCCTCACCCAAATAATAAATAAAATGCACGGCATCACCCTTCGTGATTTACACTCTTCCTATCCCAAAAAATAAATAAAATTCACGGCATCACCCTTCCTGCTTTACACTCTTCCTCACCCAAACAAGTCAATAGCAACAATCCGGCAAGGAAATCAACAATACCAAAAACAATAACAAAGCCATAACATCCGGCAATGGAGTCAACAATAGAATTAATATCATCCCGGCTAGGGTAACAACTATAACCAATCTCACACAATTACTCAATTTCACGTAGTAATTCTCAACTCGAGCCAATACTCAACAATGATCAATACGAAAGGAGCACCACCAACATAGAAAATTGTCAAATTAAACTCAAGTAATGCTTAATGAAAAATCCCATAAATCAAAATACACGACTCACAGCATGCTTGACACCAATGTATAGATACTCGTCACCATACCTATACATTGCACATTATACTAACACGTAGAAAATAAGACACAATACCTATTCCCTCAAGCTAAGGTTAAGCCAAACACTTACCTTGAATTCCACGACCAAACTCAAGCCTCAATTATCGCTTTCCCTTTAAAATTTGACTCCAATTCGATTGTATCTAGACATAATTAGCTTAACAATAACAACAAAAGCTAAATAATCCACCCCCAATGCTTAATTATGAGTTTTCTATCATTCTTCTCGAAAAGTAAAAAATCGACCCCGGGCCTGATTGGTCAAAACACGAGGTTCGAACCAAAACACGATCACCCATGCACCCACGAGCCCGAATATATAATTAGTTTCGGAATCCGACCCCAAATAGAGGTCTAAATTCCCAAATTTGAATAATCCCTAATTCTCCAAAAATTCCTAATTTTCTACCCTTCAAGAACAAGATTTAGGCCTAGAAATCTAGTGGGTGTTAATGGAAAATGAAGAAAATGAGATTAGAAACACGAACCTATAATGTGGTGAGGAAATCCCTCTTCAAAAATCACCCAAAGTCGGATCCTATGGAAGAAAATATGAAAATGGGGTCTATTCCTGTTTTGCTACTGTTTTATGACCCCTGGGCAGACCCTCTACGCATTGGCGAGGGGTCTGCTGCGTTCGCATAGCACTGGCCCCATTGGCCATTTCGTTCGCGTGCCCATGGCCGCGTTCACATAGGGTATTGACCCAAATTTCCTAACTAGCCCTCCTATGGCTATGCGTTCGCACCTAAGCCCATGCGTTCACATAGAGTATTAGTTTCCCTCCCCCAGTTCCCCTCCTAAAACTGTGTGTTCGCGAGCCACTGGCCGCGTTCGCATAGTAAAAACCATCCCCAGTCCCAAGTACCCTTCGCGTTCGCGTGGATTACCACGCGTTCGCATAGTACAAATTGCCAGACCCCAAAAAACAACTACTTCACCAAATTTTCTATGTCTGAAACACCCCGATACCTATCCAAAACTCACCCGAACCCTCAGGGCCCCAAAACAAACATGCACCCACCCCAAAAATATCCTACAGACTTACTGACACGATCAAATCGCCAAAATAACATCTTAAACAACGAATTTAGCATCAAAATCAAAGAAAATATCAAGAACTTTCAAAGTTTAAAATTCCACAACTACGGGTCCGAATCACGTCAAATGACCTCCGTATCTTACTAAATTTTACAGGCATCACTCCAATTCTATATTAAACATGTACCGGGTTGCGGAATAAAAATACGGGCCCGATACCTTCAACTTCAAAAATAATCAAATTTCCAAAAAACTCTTATAATTTCAGTAAAACAATTTCTTTCAAAAATTTATTTCTGGGTCTTGGGACCTCGAAATTCATTTTCGGCCATATGTGCAAGTCCCATATTTTCCTACGGACCCTCCGGGACTGTCAAATCACGGGTCCAGGTTCGTTTACCCACAATATTGATCGAAGTCAACTTAAATTCAATTTTAAAGGCAAAATTAGCATTTTTCTAAGTTTTTTATAGAAAAGCTTTCCGGATATACGCTTGGACTATGCACGCAAAACGAAGTGAGATAATGGAGGTTTTCAAGGCCTCGGAACACAATTTTTGACTTAAAAAAATGAGAGATGACTTTTTGGGTCATCACATTTAGCTAAAAGACAATTTGTGTTGGGTTGAGAATTCCGATGGTAGGGTTTGTTTGTCTTTAATAACTTTTTGAAAAAATTAATTTAAATATACTTAAAAATTTTCATTAAATGTGAAAAATTTATAATTGCTATAGTGTGATAACCCGACTGGTCGATTTGAGCATTTGCACTTCGCTCCGTATTTTGAGGGTATGAGTAGATCCGTATGATTTATTATGACTTGTATGAATTGTTTGTTTTAGTTTTCAGGTTATTCGAAATCGATTTGGAAGAATGAATTTCATTGTTGAAGCTTTAAGTTGGAATAATTGACCAAGTTTGAATTTTTAGCATTTTAGCTCGGATTGGAGTTTTGATGGTTCTGTTAAGTACGGATGGCGATTTTAGACTCGCGTATGCCTGTATTTGCAATTGATATTTCTAGAAGGTTCGGCGCTAATTGGCGAAAGTTGAGAATTTAAAGGTTTGGAATGTTCATAAGTTCAACCGAGAGTTGACATTGATGATATTGGGTATGAATTCTGGTTTCGGTAATAGTAATAGCTTCGTTATGTTATTTGGGAATTTTTTTGTAAAATTTTAGTTCATTCCGAGTTGATTTGATAAGGTTCGACACGAGTTTTGGAAGTTGAAAGATTCAAAGTTCATTAAGTTCGATTTTGGATGCGATTTATGGTTTTGATGTTGTTATGCGTGATTTGAGGCGTCGAATAAGTATTTTTTATGTCATGAGACTTGTTGGTAAGTTAAGACGGGGTCCAAAGTGGTTCGAGTGAGTTTCGGATAGGTTTCTGTTGTGTTACGCTCGTTTTTTATGTTTCGACATCGTTTCTTCAAGCATAAGTGGTACCACATTAAGCAAATGAGCTCCAATTTTTATTTTGATTGAAGCATTAGATCCCTATCATGAATTTGGAACTATAGCAACTGAAATCATCAAGTTTCAGCATCATATGGAGAATTATGATCATTTTACTGATAATTGGGTTGCTAGACTTTTCAGATTAATTACGCAATTCCCACTAAATTCGTATTTAAAAATATGTACTATTTGCAAATATTGAAACCAACATACCTCCTTTATTATAAGATCTAATAGAGTGATTCAAAAGCCTAACTTGATTTGAATTTCACAAGGAACTCATTGGAGGCATCAAAAATGAGTTTCAGGATCATTTGGCATGAGAATCAAGGCTGAACAACTAGGAAGAAGCATAAAATCAAGGGTTTATTCATTTGGTCATATTTTGAGTTGAGAAGCTTAGATTTGGACGATTTTTAAAGTGATTTTCACAACATGGATGGGGTAAGTGTCCTCTACTCATTTTTTACAATATTTCATGAATCTATCTTCATTTTTGGAAATTGGTTGATGATTTCAAAAGTAAAATTTTGGAGTATTTGTCAAAAATTTCATAAAGTGAATTTGAGTTTTGAACAACGATTTTGAGTGGGATTTAAGTGAAACTAGTATGGTTAGACTTGCAATTAAATGGGTTGTTGGATTTTGTATGTTTTGTCAAATTCCGAGGCGCGGGCCCTATTTTGACTTTTTGGTTGACTTTGGGCTTTTTTATTAAAGAATCGACCTTTATCATTTGGAATTATTTCCTTTGGATTTGTTCGATATATTTTAGTTTCTTTCAGATAGTTTCGAGCCAACCAGAGGTCGGTACGCACGGTATAGCATTTTTGGAAAATCGCTTGGCTTGCTCGGTATTGGATTTGGCTTGTTCGAGGTAAGTAAGAATTCTAAACCTGGTGCTGAGGGTATGAACCCCTAAATATACGTGATAAGTATTTGGCGTTGAGATGAAACACATGCTAGGTGACAAGTGTGTGGGTGTGCACCGTGTGAATTGAGGTGTAATTCAGGTTAGAAACCATGTTTAGGCCATATGCTTATCCTGATGGGACCCACTGAGGTCATTTATGTTGATGATTTATTTAATTACATTGTAATAACATATTCAGTCATACACATTCATATGCATATCATATCTCAGTCTCTGTTATCAATTATTGATACATCACTGTATTGGTAAAAAAGAGCTTCACACGTGTAATAAAGCTTGATGACTCAGCAGTCTACGCGGGGCAATGAAGACACGACAACTGGACGATACTGTATGAAGAGGTATGAGGCAAAAAGGCACGACAAATCACACCTATGGGTTAATTAGCTGCGGAAGTCTCAACCTGATTGAGAAGATGAAGAGACATGGTCAAAATGTATCTGGGCGGAACAAAGGGCAAATTCAGAGATCCTTAGTTAGCACGTTACACAACCTTCACGCAATAGTTATAGTTACTCATTGTAACATTACATTAATGTCATAATTAGTCATTAATGATCAATCACTGACAAGGGAAGACGTTATATTAAGAAACTCCCTATATAAGGGAGTAAAATATAACCTGTAAAGGATCATCCGAACTACTATTGCAATACACTTTACTTTTCATGAATCTCATTGGTTTTTATTTATTTAATTACTTACAACAATCAGTCTTGCCTTGGTTATCAGAAACCCGTGTTCATCCTAAAAATAACTTTGGTCAAAGGATCTAATTCTTTGGGTAAACAAATTGGTTCCGTTACCGGGAATCTAATAATCTTTGTTTGATTTTATGCGATATCCTTTGAACTATGTCAAACTCCAACGACAACAACCAGCAGAGGAATGGAACCCCAGTTCCATTACCATCAGGAACCCCACGCGGTTCAAGAGAACAATCCCCAGAAAGTTCCAATAACAACAGTGATAATAATGTTCAAACGATAGACCAAGATCGGGTAAAACAAATGATTGCAGAGTATGTGAGCCAAGCTTTGGAAGAATTTGCGAGGGGTTTACTAGTAGTGTCACCTGCACCACTGACACCACCCCCAATAATACAATCACCGTGGAAAATCTGCAGTCTGGGTTGGAAAACTCAGGAATGGGAGATACTCCTAATAAGTCTCTCGAAGAGAGACCAGGTATGTCTAATAACTCCGTATTGCAGACTCTATTAATAACTTTGCAGAAACAGGTGAAGGAACAGAACGATCGAATCGAATAAATTCCTGGAGTACCACTTGTTATCAAAAGCATTGACGTTGATAGATATTCTCAACAACCTTGGAAACAAAGTACAACACCCGTACCTATTCCAAAGAAATTTAAAATGCTTGACGTTACTAAGTATGACGTGACAACCGACCCACGCGACCATGTGACTGCTTTCACCACCGGAGTGAAGGGCAACGACTTAACAAAACAAGAAATTGAGTCGGTCCTAGTTAAAAAGTTTGGAGAAACACATACAAAAGGGGCGCTAACCTGGTATTCTCTTCTCCCTGAAAACTCTATTGATTCTTTTGCTGAGCTTGCAGATTCTTTCATAAAGGCACACTCCGGTGTGCAAAAAGTCGAGAAAAGGATGAAGGACATCTTTAAAATAAAACAAGGAGACACAAAACTACTTCGTGAATTTGTAGACAGGTTTCAACGAGAAATAATGCTACTACTGTTAACCAAATAATTGGATTATTTGCCCAAAGCTATTTTAAGAAGAACACGAGTTTCTGATAACCAAAGAATAAGATTATAATGTAGGCAAACTTGTAAATGAAAATCAGTAAGGTGCACAAAAAGTAAGTATATTGCAATAGTAGTTCGCATGATCCCTTTACAGGTTATATTCTACTCCCTTATATAGGGAATTTCTTAATATAACGTTTGCCTTTTTCAGTGATTGAGCATTAATGACTAATTATGACATTAATATAACGTTACAATGAGTAATCGTAACTGTTGCATGAATGTCGTGTAACGTGTGGATCACTAATTGAAGATCTCTTAATCCGCCCTTTGTTCTGCCCAGATACATTTTGACCGTATCTCTTCATCTTCTCAATTAGGTTGAGACTTCCGTAGCTAATTAACCCGTGGGTGTGATTTGCTATGCCTTTTTGCCTCATACCTCTTCATAGAGTCCCGTAAAACTTTCATGTCTTCATTTCTCCACGTTGACTGCTAAGTCATCAAGATTTATTACACGTGTGAAGCTCTTCTTTACCAATACAGATAGTCCCCCCACTTACCATCTATTTATCGATTAATATTTGGTAAGTGGATACGCATTTATGGCGGGAATATTTTGCCGCCGCTTTACTTCGAAACATTGTATCCTTCTCTGAATCATAGGCGTTGTTTGTCACTTATGTTTAATGCTCAAACCACGTGTCCTTCTCAGATTGGTTCTGCAGTTACTCGGCACTTTTTAGAGCTTTCTGCGGCTGCGTCAGTCCCGAAGTGACACCTTGAATTATGACTTTTCATCATCATCATTATTACTATTATTATTATTATTATTATTATTATTATTATTATTATTATTATTATTATTATTATTATTCATGTTTGACTGTTGTCCTCAAGTATAAATACCTTTCTTCTTTTCTTTGCTTCCACGAAACACTTTCTAACTTTGTCTTCTTGTAAAGAACTTTTTCTTGCCTCTGTAAACATGTCTTCTTCAAGTAAACCTCAGAGAGTAATATATATTGAGAATTTAACGCCATCTTCCACTCCGACTAGGGGTCGGAGGGGTGGTAGACTTAGGAGTCTATGATCCACTCCTTCAAAAGGCTCTTCTTTTTCTCATATAGTTTCCCCTCCTTCAGCTAGGTCTCTAGTTTCTCCGAGGGCTAGGGCTTCCTGGTCTTTGTCTAGAGGTAGAGATGAACACCTTCGTGAACCTGGAGTTGATAAAATTATTCCTGCTGAATTTGTCTTTGCTAGAGATAATCAAGTTCTCGTAGACCAATCTTCTTCCCTTGAGAGTGTCGAAAGGTATCCAACCCTTATTACTGAGGGTAAGATTTCCCTTGTTCGTAGGGAGTGTTTTTTGAGGCCTGATTTCCCTGTCTACATTTCGAATAGTAATCAAAGAATAACGTCTTACAAGATGGGATACTCTTTTGTTTATACGTACCCTCTTACTCTAGGGTTTAGACCTTCCATTGATCCAGCCATAATTAAATTCGGCCGTTTCTTCAATATCTGCTTAGGAAAAGTTGGTCCGCTTGTGTGGCGAGTTGTCGCATGTCTTAGGAGTTTAGCTTATTTACCTCGGTTCCTTTTACTTTCAACCATCTTATTTATCTCTACTCTCCTTCCTTGTTTCGTCAAGGGGTTTTTACTCTGACTGCTAGGAGAAAAGGAGTGCTGGTAACCCCTGAAGATGATAAGGATAGGGGTTGGTCCCTCCGGTATGTTGTTGTACCCCCTGTTGGTTTAGTTGGTGAAGAAAAGATTCTCTTCCGTGAGAAGTGGAATTGTGCACGTGAGTATGCTTTAGCTCACATCTATTTGCTTTTCCTCGTTCTGACTTGAGATGTTTTACTAACACCGTATCTGTTTCTTCTTCTCTCAGCAATCATGGGTACTGTTGAGAATGTCTCCGGTATCCGTGGTTGGGTAGAAAAATTGTTTTCTGTTGCTCCTTTAGAAGAGAGATCTTGGAAGTACTTCACTGGGAAGTACGGTTGGCATGTAAAGACCCTCGGTAAGTGAAGCTTTTGTTATTGTTTCTTTCCTTACTCGAGCCTCTTCTTTCCCTATCGCTTAACTTTTTCCCTTTTGATAGGGTTCTCTGCTCGTGGGGTGTCTGCTTCATCTATCCTGAATATGTCTTTGGCCCAGGACCAAGATAGTATTATTGGTTCATCTTCCTCGAAGAGAAAGATTGGTGAGTCCCATTCCATAGAAGAAGAAAAAGAAGAGGAGGGTGCTTTGGTGCACAGGCCACGGAGAAGGCGGGTGGTTTCGGACGATGAGTCTACACCCATGACTTTGCCTTCCGTGTCTATGGTTGAGCCCTCCACCTCTGAAGATGTTTCAAATTTCCCCATTCACGAGTCTATAGGTTACTTGTTCCATGAAGGTTTTGACCTTGCTCCTAATGATGTCCCTTTGGCTGCTGTTTTTCCTGGTTCTTTAAGAGAAGTTGTCTCATATGCTCCTTTGGATATTACGTCTTCTGCTGTTGCTTTGCCCGTGGCTTCCTCAACTCTTCCATCCTCCGTGCCTGTTGCTTTGCCCGTGGCTTCTCCAGTTCCTCAACCCTCCGTGCCTATTGTTGCTTCATCTCTGCTTGCTTCCATGCCTTCTGCTAGGGAAGTAGGGTTTTCCATCATAGAGATGTGGCAGGTGATAATAGAGGTCCAACTGAGGGGAATGTTTTCAAGAAAATAGGTGAGCTCGAAGTGTGGCTCAAGCCTTTGATAGGTCCCACTGAGAAAACCAAGCTAACTAGCCATAGTGCTATTACATGGGCCAATGAAGTTGTACATACCTCTTTGAAGGTATGGTGCAGGTTATCCTCTTTTATTTTTATATATGAAATTTATCATATCTAATTGGTTTATTTCTTCTAGATTAATCTTATAGTCATGGATCTCATGAAGAGGATCTCAAATATGGATCAGGAGACAAAAGAGTTGCAGGCCGATGCTGATAATTGGAAAGAACAATATGATAGCCTAAGGATTGGCACAGATGCCTTAGAAGAGGAAAAGAGTACCTTGAAGCGGCAGATGAGGCTCATGGAGGCAGAAATGGCAGTAGATAAGGCTTCTTCCAGTCTAGCTAATAAAGAAAAAATTATTCTGGAGTCCTCATTTGTTGAGCAGCTATCTCGTGCTTCAGAGGAGATTAGAGACTTAAAAAACTTGTTGGGGCAGAAGCAGGAATAATCAGGCGAGCTTGTGCAATCACTCACCCGTACTCAAGAGGATCTTCGTAATGCTTTAGATAAAGTTCAAGCTCTAGAGAAGTCGATTGTACCGTTAAGGGCCGCCCATGAAGATGCTGAAGCAGAGAAGGACGGATTGATAGCTGAGCTTCAAGTATGGGCAAGTGATTATGAAGATCTTGAATAGGTGGCTGCTGTTGATGTGAGCTGGGCGTATATGAATTATCGCCTTCACACATTGACAGAAACGAGTCAAGAGGGTTTCGACCTTAGTGCTGAAATAGCTAAAACTAAGGAAGCCAGGGAGAAGTCTCAACAAGGTCATAACCTCTCTTCACCTGATGGTGAGACTCCTGCTGCCAGGGAAGTCAACCCCCCTCATGAAGAAATTTGAGAAGTTGGTTCACCCTTTTTTTTATCTGTCTCAATTGGTGGTTACCCCCAGTCCCATCGGTGGTAAATTTGGATCTCTTTAAAGTCACCAAATGAAAACTTAGGGGCACCTCAATGTAGAAAAATTCTATGCGGCTAAGTATAAGTTAATACTTAGTTTTTACTTCACCGTTTTAATATATTAATGCTAGTGTGACTTTTGTTTTCTGTTGAGTTTCTGTTTCACTCTTTAAGTATTTTGCATGCTTTATTTTTTGAGGTTTTAGTTTTACCTCTGAGTTTTGCATATAGAATGTTTTAGATTACTTATACCTTTTTGTAATAGGCACGATGTCATATTAAATGTGTGCCTTTTTGTAGTAGGCATAATTTATGGAAGAGGGCCCTTTTTTGATCGACACCTAATGAAGAAGACGTCTCAACTTCATAAAGGTGTAATAATACAATAGAGTGATAGGAATTTGTCACATATTTAAGAATGTTTCCGAGGAAAGCTTTTTTTTTTGTTTGAACTGTCACAACTTTTTACATGTGTTTGATTATCGTCTAAAACTCATGTTGCAATATTTTCATTTTAACAGATTTGATATACACTTGTATTTCGTAACTGTTTTTCGTATGTAATAGTTTTTTCGAGTAATTACAAGGTAGCAACTGTTTTGTATTAGTAACAATTAAGAATTGAGGTTTTTACCAGCAACTATTTTTGTTGGAAACAGTTTCCTAATAAGTACAAAGGAAATATTTTCTTATTCGTAACTGGTTATTTGATAACAGTTTTCTGAACAAATACAAGGATTTTGATCTTTCGTCCATAACTGTTTTATTTGATAACAATTTTCTATATGAGTACAAAGATTTCGTAACTGGTTTTAATTATAACAAGTTTTTGAATGAGTACACTGATGATGATTTTTTACCCCTAACTGTTTTTTTTACAACAGTTTTGAATAAGTATAAAGATGTACATTTCTTCCTCGTGACTAATATTTTGCCTTTCAACCTGAACATGTTCGAAGGTTTTTTGCATTTTTTTATTAGGCTTTGTATTTGGATGACTCTTTTGATCTCTTTCGATTCTGCTCGTATCACTTGTCTCGTTGGGCAGATGGCTCTTCAGGCTCGAGCTTTTGACTTTCTGATAGTCTTCTTTGCTTCGTCTTAGCCTTCCATGTTGTATAGTCCCCCAGTGTTTGAGCTTTGAAGAATGAGATCTAGAGCACTTGGTTATTCCTTCACTGTGGTCCTTTTCCTGAAAAGGAAAAACATTCTGGACTCGAAGGTATATAGTTTTTTAGATGATGACTGCTTAACCCTTTAAAACGTCCATCAGATAGTGTAACCCTAGACCGGGAATTGTGTTATTTCCTCGCATCTTTGCAGGTCTAATATGATCATCTGGTGATGGTTTAGCTTTATGCCTATCATCTAAAAAAGTTAGTAAAATTTTTAAATGTTCAAAATAAAATCGAAAGTGTGCTACTTGACCGGGGTAACTTCTTTTCCTTAGAAGTAATACTTCTTTAGGTGGATGGCGTTCCAGCTTGTTGGTAGAAATTTGTCGTCCATAGCTTCCAACTCATAGGCGCCCTTCCCAGCTATGCCTCGGATTTTGTAGGGTCCTTCCCAGTTTGGATTTAACTTTCCTCCGCCTGCTTCTTTCGTTCATTGATAGACTTTTTTGAGGATGAAGTCCCCAATCTTGAAGTACCTGATATGAGCCTTACGGTTGTAATAACGCTCTATGATTTGTTTTTGAGCAGCCATCTGTATCAGTGCTGCTTCTCTCTGTGGTTCGACCAGGTCCAGATTGGTCCTCAATTCGTCATCGTTTGCTTCCTCCATGGCTGTTGCGAACCTTATGCTTGGTTCGCCAATCTCCACAGGTATTAAGGCTTCTAAGCCATAGACAAGTGCGAACGGGGTTTCTCCGTGGCTGTTTTTGGAGTTGTTCTATATGCCCATATTACCGCTGTAACTCATCAAGCCAGTTTCCTTTGGCTTTATCCAGCCACTTCTTTAGGTTGTTGATGATGACCTTATTCGTTTACTCAGCTTGTCCATTAGCCATGTGGTGGTATGGCGTTGAAGTGATCCGCTTGCTTTGCCAGCTTTCAAAGAATTTTGTGATTTGTCAGCCTATGAATTGGGGGCCATTATCGCACACGATCTCCTTTGGTATCCCAAAGCGACATATTATGTTTCGCCATAAGAAGCTTTTAACTTCCTTTTCTCGCACTTGTTTGAACGCTTCTGCCTCTACCCATTTTGTAAAATAGTCGGTTAGCATGAGAAAAAACCATACTTGTCCTTTAGCTGTGGGAAGAGGTCCCACTATGTCCATACCCCATTTCATGAAAGGCCATGGGAATACTATTGGATGCATTAATTCCGCTGGTCGATACATGTTATTGGAAAACCTTTGACACTTTTCGTATTGGATACGAAGTTCTCGGCTTCTTCTTCCATCTTAGGCCAATAGTATCCAGCTCTGATTAGGGTTTTCACTAAGGATCTCGCCCCTGAGTGATTTC
Organism: Nicotiana knightiana; assembly: GCA_005239525.1. NCBI lineage: Eukaryota > Viridiplantae > Streptophyta > Magnoliopsida > Solanales > Solanaceae > Nicotiana > Nicotiana knightiana. Next base: position 53,809 of record ML413924.1, on the reverse strand, counting down.
CACAATGTCCTTCGTTGACTTCTTTCATCACAAATTCCGTTTGATTAGGTCCGATGCATTTAGCTAGGGGTCCTCCGAACATCTTGCGATAAAGCGAGTTGCGAATAAGGAAGTACCGTACAACTTTGCGGCGAAGTGCTTGAGCTGCTTTCCTGTCTTCAGGTACGGTGCCATTCTGCAAAAAAATTAAGAATTTCGTTTCTCCAGTCCCAGGTTAAGTTGTTGAAAGTTACCTCATTCCTGTCCTGGTCGATCGTTGAGTAAAATACATGGTCGACAGTTGCATTTTCTTTGTTTGTTACTTCTGTGAGTGCTGCAAGGTTAGCTAATGCATCTGCTTCTGTATTTTCCTCTCTAGGTATTTGCATTACCTTCCATGTTTTGAATTCTCTCACGAGCTCTCGTGCTTTTTCAAGATACTGTTGCATTCGAGTCTCTCGAGCGATGTAAGTCCCCTCCATCTGATTTACTACCAGTTGGGAGTCGCTGTTGATCACGATTTGCTCGATTGAGAGTTCCCGTGCGAGTTCAAGCAATGCAATAACAGCTTCGTACTCTGCTTCATTATTTGTTATAGGATAACACTTGATAGCTTGCCGTGTCTTTTCACCCGTGGGATATATTAAGACTATGACTAAGCCGACACCTTTATATTTGAGGAGCCATCGGTGAATAGGGTCCATAGGCCTGAATTAGCACCGTTAAAAAGTTGTAACTCTTTTTCTACTTCAGGGATAATGCTATTACTAAAGTCAGCAACAAAATCAGCTAGTATTTGAGACTTAATTGCAGTCCTAGGCTGATAGATTATTTCATGCTCACTTAATTCTATGGGCCTCTTGGATAATCTTCCTGACAATTCTTGTTTATGCAGAATATTTCATTAAGGATATGAACTCACAACGGTGATTGGGTGACATTGAAAATATGGTCGTAATTTTCTAGATGCCATTATTAAAGCTAAGGCTAATTTTTCTAGATGTGGATATCTAGTTTCAGCATCTAGTAATGTCTTGCTTACATAATAAATAGGAGATTGTTTACCTTTATTTTCCCTTACCAATATTGCACTTACAGAAAATAGGTAAGCCTTTAGGTCTTTGAGATCCTGTTGACATTCGTCCGTCTATTCGAACCGATTTTGCTTTTTGAGAACTGCAAAGAATTTAAAACTTTTCTCGGAAGATTTGGAAATAAATCTTTCTAAGGCTGCAATTCTTCCCGTTAGTCTTTGAACTTCTTTTTCGTTTATAAGTACATCAGATATTTCTTCTGTAGACGTAATTTTATCAAGAATTTACCTGATTCCACACCAAAAGCGTATTTTTCTTGATTAAGCTTCATATTATACCTGCGTAAAATGTCAAAGGTAATAAAGAGGTGCTGGAAATTGTCTTCCGCCCGTGTTGATTTTACCAGCTTGTCATCAATGTAAACTTCCATTGTTTTTCCTAGATGTTCCTGGAACATCTTGGTCACTAGCCTTTGATATGTGGCTCCAGCATTCTTTAAGCCAAAAGGCATGACTTTATAACAATAAGTCCCCCTATTTGTAACAAATGAGGGTTTTTCCTCGTCTGAGGGATCCATTTTAATCTGATTATAACCAGAATACACATCTAGAAAGCTTAACAATTCATGACTTGCGGTGGCATCAATCATTTGATCTATATATGGTAATGGGAATGAATCTTTGGGGCATACTTTATTTAAGTTAGTATAATCTATGCATACTCTCCATTTGCCATTATTTTTAGGTACTACCACAGTGTTAGCTAGCTAGTTAGGGTACGTTACCTCTCGTATCGAACCAATCTTCAAGAGTTTATGTACCTCTTCGTCAATCACTTGGTTCTGGAACGGTCCTTGCTTTCTTTTCTTCTGGTTAACATGTACGAAGGATGTATCTTCATTTAGTTTATGAGCCACCACTTCTAGTGGGATACCTGTCATATCTAAGTGGGACCACACAAAGAAGTCTGCGTTAGCCTTTAAATAATCAATTAACTTACCTCTTCGATCGGAATTCAGCCTCGTGCCTATATACACTTTCTATTCAGGCTTCGGTTCAGACAATGGAACAGCTTCGAGCTATTCCGCAGTTGTTTTGATGTGCTCGTCTTCCTCCGGTTCATAAATGACGTCCGGTCTGGAATCTACATTCGTGTGGTCCAATGCACCTTCCGTGGTAACTTGATTCACCTTCTCGTAAGTGTTTTCTTTCGTACCTGTTTCAGCCATAATACCTTCCATACCTATTTGGGTAGTAATTTCTTCCATGCCTGTTTGGGCGGTGTTACCTACTTGGGAGATTCTCTTATCTTTTGATTCTTCCATCTCAACTTTTTTGGTTTAGTGTACCACGAAATTTATATTTCTTGCGGTTTGATAATCGCCTCTAATTTGTTGAATCTCCCATTCAGAAGGGAATTTAATTACCTGATGTAAGGTAAAGGGTATTGCTTTCATGTCGTGGATCCATGGCCTTCCCACGATTACGTTATAAGCCATGTCTGTATCGATGACTCGGAACCTGGTACTTTTGATCATCCCCTCAGCATTAGTTCTAAGCTAGATTTCTCTTTTTGTTATAACCGTAGAGTTATCAAACCCTGATATGGTGCCCTTGGGATTACTTGATTCCCCAATAGCATTTCTTCCACAACTCTTAGCAAAATGATATTGACTGAACTACCTGGATCAATCAATACTCTTTTTACGTCAGTGTCATTAATAAGTAAAGATATTACCAGAGCATCGTTGTGAGGAAGCATTAATCCGTCGATATCTACATCATCGAAGGTTATATCGTCCGCTTCCAGATTTTCGGGAACCCATTTTCCATGTGTAATTGTGAACTTTGTGGTCGTTTTGTCGACCACTCCATTTACTTCTTGTCCTCCATCCATCACGTTGACGGTTCGCTTTGGAGAAGGAGACTTTGGGGGTTCCTGCCTGTTCTTCATATATGCCTGTTTACCTTTATCATTAAACAATTCTGTTAAATTGCCCCGTTTCAATAAATTTTCTACTTCACCTTGTAAAAATCTGCAATCCGCAGTCCTATGCCCATGATCATTATGGAATTCGCACCAGTGATCTGGGTTCCTTTTATTTGTATTTGATCGCATTTCTTTGGGCCACTTAACCTTGTCTCCCATGTTCCTCAATATTGAGACAAGCTCAGTACTACTCACATTAAAGGTATGATCCCCAATTCGGGTATTACCTCTAGGTCGTTCATCTCGATCTTTTCTGGATCTAGATGAGGATGAGACTACGTCCCTTCCTGGTGGTCTATAGTCTGACCTAGTGTTTTCGAACTTGGGACGAATATCACGTCTCGAGGGTCCTAAGTAAGGATCGTACCTATTTTTACCTGATCTTCTGTTTGATTCTGGACGTCTGCATCTGGAATGATCTTCATCTCTTGAACGAGCAATGATATCTTCTTCTATTCTGGATTTAGTACTATACCTGTTATATACATCATTCCATGTTGTAGCGGGGAATTATCTTAGACTTTCCTTAAGTCGTCTCGTGGCTTCTGAGCTTTTATCGTTTAGGTTACTTGCAAATGACATGGTTGTCCAATTATTAGGCACCCCGTGTTATTGCATTCTTTCTCGTTGAAACCTGTCTACAAACTCACGGAGTAGTTCTGTGTCTCCTTGTTTTATTTTGAATATGTCTTCCGTTATTTTCTCAACTTTTTGTGTACCAGAGTGTGCTTTTATAAATGAATCTGAAAGCTCAGAAAAAGAGTCAATAGAATTTTCAGGGAGAAGAGAATACCAGGTTAGGTCTCCTTTGGCAAGTGTCTCCCCACATTTTTTGGCAAGGACTGATTCAATCTATTGTTTTGTTAAGTCGTTGCTTTTTACTCCAGTAGTGAAAGCAGTCACAAGATCACATGGGTCAGTTGTTCCATCATATTTAGGAACGTCAGGCATTTTAAACTTCTTGGGTATAGGCAAGGGTGCCGCACTTGGCTTCCAAGGTTTTTGAGAATACCTCTCAACATCAATGCCTTTGATAATAGGAAGTACTCCAGGAATTTGTTTGATACGATCGTTCTGGTCCGTCATCTGTTTTTGCATGGTTAGCAGTAAATTTTGTAGTTCAGAGTTACTAGTCATACCTGGTCTTGCTTCGAGAGATTCATTAGAAGTATCTCCCCTTTCTGAGTTCACCAACCCAGATTGAGGATTTTCCATGGTGATGGTATTATTGGGGGTGGCGTTGGTGGCGTAGGTAACGCTGCCGGTAATCCTCTCGCAAAATTCTTGCAAAGCTTGGCTCACATACTCTGCAATCATTTGCTTTACACGATCTTGTTCCACAGTTTGATCATTGTCACCATTGTTGTTATTGGATCTTTCTGGGGATTGTTCCCTTGAACCACGTGGGGTTCCTAAAGGCGATGGAACTGGGGTTCCATTCCTTTTATGGTTGTTGTCGTTGGAGTTCGACATAGTTCAGAGGATGTCATTTGAAAAGCAAACAAAAATTATCAGATTCCCGGTAACGGAACCAATTTGTTTAACCAAAGAATTGGATTCTTTTCCCAAAGCTATTTTGAGAAGAACACGGGTTTCTGATAACAAAGAATAAGATTATAATGGTAGGAAAACTTGTAAATGGAATGCAGTAAGGTGCACAAAAAGTAAGTATATTGCAATAGTAGTTCGCATGATCCTTTTACATGTTATTTTTTACTCCCTTATATAGGGAATTTCTTAATATAACGTCTGCCTTTTTCAGCGATTGAGAATTAATGACTAATTATGACATTAATGTAACGTTACAATGAGTAATCGTAATTATTGCGTGAATGTCGTGTAACGTGTGGATCACTAGTTGAAGATCTCTGAATCCTCCCTTTGTTCTGCCCAGATACATTTTGACCGTGTCTCTTCATCTTCTCAATTAGGTTGAGACTTTTGTAGCTAATTAACCTGTGGGTGTGATTTGCTGTGCCTCTTTGCCTCATACCTCTTCATAGAGTCCCGTCTAGCTTTCGTTTCTTCATTGATCCACGTAGACTGCTGAGTCATCAAGATTTATTACATATGTGAATCTTTTTTTTACCAATACAACTACCAAGGGTGCCTAATAATTGGGCAGCCATGGCATTTGCAAGCAATTTAAATGACAAATGTTCTGAAGCCACGAGAAGACTTAAGGAAAGCTTGAGAGAATTCCCAGCTACGACATGGAACGATGTCTATAGCAGGTACAGTACTATACTTCGAATAGAAAGAAGGTACCATTGCTCGTTCGAAAGATGAAGATCGTATCCGTTCCAGACATTCCGAATCAGACAGGAGGTCATGTAAAAACAAGAACGATCCTTACAAGGGACCTTCGGGATGAGAAACTCATTCCAGGTTCGAATATACTCGATTAGAGTATAGACCACCAAGTAGAGATGCGGGCTCATCCTCATCAAGATCCAGAAAGGATCGGGATGACTGAACTACAGGTAATGCACGAATTGGGGATGACACCTTCAATGTAAGTACGTCCGAACTAATTTCAGTATTAAGAAATATGGGTGATAAGGTTCTATGGCCCAAAGAAATAAGGTCAAACCCGAATAAGAGGAGCCCAGATTTATGGTGTGAATTCTATAATGATCATGGACATAGAACTGCAGATTGCAGATTTTGAAAGGTGAGGTAGAACAATTATTGAAACAACGTTATTTAACAGAATTGTTTAGTGAAAAAGGTAAACATGCATACATGAAGAACATGTAGGAGCCCCAAAACCTCCATCTCCAAAACGAACCATCAAGGCGATACACAGAGGTGAAGAAGTAAACGGAGTGGTCTGCAAAGCGGCCACGAAATTCACAATTACACACGGAAAGCGGGTTCATGTAAATCTAGAAGCAGATGATATAACCTTCGATGATGCAGATATCGGCGGATTAATGCTTCCTCACAACGATGCTCTGGTAATATCCTTACTTATTCATGACACTACCGTAAAAAGAGTGTTGATTGATCCATGTAGTTCAGTCAATGTCATTTTGCTAAGAGTCGTGGAAGAAATGCTATTGGGGAATCTAGTAATCCCAAAGGCACGATCAATATCGGGGTTTGATAACTCTACGGTTATAACAAAAGGGGAAACTGAACTTAGCACTTATGATGAGGGTGTAATAAAAAATAATAGGTTCCAAGTCATCGATACTAACATGGCTTATAAAGTAATCATGGGAAGGCCATGGATCCACGACATGAAAGCAGTACCATCCATCTTGCATCAGGTAATTAAATTCCCCTCCGAATGGGGGATTCAGCAAATTAGAAATACCAAACAGGTATGGAAGAAATTACTACCCAAGTAGGTACGGAAGGTGTTATTGCTGAAACAGGTACGGAAGAAGATACTCACGAGAAGTTGAATCCAGTCACTACCGAAGATGCATTGGACCACACGGATGTAGTTTCCAGACCGGACATCATTCATGAACCGGAGGAAGACGAGCACATCAAAACAACTATGAAAGAGCTCAAAGATGTTCCATTGTTTGAAAACAAAAACTTAACAGAAAATGTATATAGGCACGAGGCTGACTCCCGGTCGAAGAGAAGAAGAGAAAGCAAGGACCATTCAAGAACCAAGTGATTGACGAAGAGGTACAGAAACTCTTGAAAATTGGTTCGATACGAGAGGTAACGTACCCTAACTGGCTAGCTAACACTGTGGTAGTACCTAAAACGAATGGGAAATGGAGAGTATGCATAGATTATACTGGCTTAAATAAAGCATGCCCCAAATATTCAGTCTCATTACCACATATAGATCGAATGATTGATGCCACCGCATGTCATGAATTGTTAAGCTTTCTAGATTCGTATTCTGGTTATAATCAGATTAAAATGGATCCCTTAGACGAGGAAAAAACCTCCTTTATTACAAACAGAGGGACTTATTATTATAAAGTCTTGCCTTTTGGATGAAAAAACGCTGGAGCCACCTATCAAAGGCTAGTGACCAAGATGTTTGAGGAACATCTGGGAAAAATGATGGAAGTTTACATCGATGACATGTTGGTAAAATCAATATGGGCAGAAGACCATTTCCAGCACCTCCCTATTACCTTTTACATTTTATGCAGGTATAATATGAAGCTAAATCCAGAAAAATATGCTTTTCGCGTAGAATCAGGTAAATTCTTGGGTTTCCTTGTATCAAATAGGGGAATAGAGGTAACTCCTTATCAGTTTAAAGCTATAGAGGAAATACCTGATGTACTTATAAACAAAAAAGAAGTTCAAGGAATAACGGGAAGAATTGCAGCCTTAGCAAGATTTATTTCCAAATCTTCCGAGAAAAGTTTTATATTCTTTGCAGTTCTCAAAAAGAAAAATCAGTTCGACTGTACTGAAGAATGTCAACAGGGTCTCAAATACCTAAAGGCTTATCTATCAAAACCTCCTTTGTTTTCAGATCCAAAGGAGGGGGAGAGGATGTACGTCTTCCTTACCATCTCGAAAATTGTTATAAGTGCAGTATTGGTAAGGGAGAATAAAGGTAAACAATCTCCTATTTATTATATAAGCAAGACATTACTAGATGCTGAAACTAGGTATCCACATCTAGAAAAGTTAGCCTTAGCTCTAATCATGGCATCTAGAAAATTAAGGTCATGCTTTCAATGTCATCCAATCACCGTTGTGACCTCGTATCCATTAAGAAACATACTGCATAAACAAGAACTATAAGGAAGATTCGCCAAGTGGGCCATAGAATTAAGTGAGCATGAAATAATATATCAGCCTAGGACTGCAATCAAGTCTCAAATCTTAGTTGATTTTGTCGCTGAATTTAGTAATAGCATTGTCCCTGAAGTGGAAAAAGAGTTCCAACTCTTTAGCGGTACTAATCCGGGTCTATGGACCCTATTTACCGATGGTTCTTCCAATACAAAATGTGCCGACTTAGGTATAGTCTTAATGTCACCCACGGGTGAAAAGACACGACACGCTATAAAATGTTATCCTATAACTAACAATGAAGAAGAGTACGAAGCTGTCATTGCAGGACTAGAACTCACACGAGAAATTTTAATCGAGCAAATCGTAATCAAAAGTGACTCCCAACTTGTAGTAAATCAGATGCAGGGGACTTACATCGCTAGAGAGACTCGGATGCAACAATATCTAGAAAAGGCACGAGAGCTCGTGAGACAATTCAAAACATGGAAGGTAATGCAAATACCTAAAGAAGAAAATACATAAGCAGATTCATTAGCTAACCTCGCAGCAGTCACGGAAGCAACAAACAAAGATAATGCAATTGTCGTTCATCTATTCCATTCAGCAATAGACCAGGACAGAAATGAGGTAACTTTCAATAATTTAACCTGGGATTGGAGAAACAAAATCTTAAACCTTTTTGTAGAATGGCACCGTACCTGAAGACAAGAAAACAACCCAAGCACTTCGCCGCAAAGCTGCAAGGTACTGCCTCATTCGCAACTTATTATATCGCAAGTTGTTCGGAGGGCCCCTAGAAAAATGCCTCGGACCTAACCGAACGGAATTTGTGATGAAAGAAGTCCACGAAGGACACTGTGGAAATCACTCAGGGGTGAGATCCTTGGTAAAAACCCTAATCAGAGCTGGATACTAATGGCCTAAGATGGAAGAAGAGGCCGAGAACTTCGTATCCAACAATATCCCCATAGCCCTTCATGAAATGGGGCATGGACATAGTGGGACCTCTTCCCATAGCTAAAGAACAAGTACGGTTTTTGCTCGTGCTAACTGACTATTTTACAAAATAGGTAGAGGCAGAAGCATTCAAACATGTGCGAGAAAAGGAAGTAAAAAGCTTCTTATGGCGAAACATAATATACCGCTTTGGGATACCAAAGGAGATCGTGTGTGATAATGGCCCACAATTCATAGGCTCGCAAATCACAGAATTCTTCGAAAGTTGGCAAATCAAATGGATCACTTCAATGCCATACCACCCCATGGCTAATGGTCAAGCTGAGTCAATGAATAAAGTCATCATCAACAAACTAAAGAATCAGCTAGATAAAGCCAAAGGAAATTTGCATGATGAGTTACCAGCGGTACTATGGGCATACAAAACAACTTCAAAAACAATCATGGGAGAAACTCCGTTTGCACTTGCCTATGGTTTGGAAGCCTTAATACCTGTGGAGATTGGTGAACCAAGCATAAGGTTTACAACAACCACGGAGGAAGCAAACAACGACAAATTGAGGACCAACCTAGACCTGCTCGAACCACGGAGAGAAGGCTCAAAAACAAATCATAGAGCGTTATTACAACCGTAAAGCTCATCTTAGATACTTCAAGATTGGGGACTTAATCCTCAAAAAAGTCTTTCAATTAACGAAAGAAGCAGGCGCAGGAAAGCTAAGTCCAAACTGGGAAGGACCCTACAATGTCCGATGCATAGCAGGGAAGGGCGCCTACGAGTTGGAAGCTATGGACGGTAGAATCCTACCAACAAGTTGGAATGCCATCCATTTGAAGAAGTACTACCTCTAAGAAAAAGAAGTACCCCCGGTCAGGTAACACACGTTCGATTTTATTATGAACATTTAAAATTGTACTAACCTTTTTAGATGATAGGCATAAAGCTAACCCATCACCAGATGATGATATTAGACCTGCAAAGACGTGAGGAAGTAACTAAATTCCCGGTCTAGGGTTACACTTTCTGATGGACGTTTTAAAGGGTTAAGCAGTCATCATCTAAAAACTATATACCTTCGAGTCTCGTATGTTTTTCCTTTTCAGGAAAAGGACCATAAGGAAGGAATAGTGAAGTGCTCGAGATTTCATTCTTTAAAGCTTAAACACTTGGGGAACTATAAAGTATGGAAGGCAAAGACGAGGCAAAAAAGACTATCAAAAAGTCAAAGCTCGGGCCTGAAGATCCATCTACCTAACAAGTCAAGTGATACCAGCAAAATCGAAAGAGCCAAAGACTCAAACGCAAAGCCTAATCCAAAAAACCTTCGAACATGTTTAGGTTAAAAGGCCAAATGTTAGCTACGAGGAAGAAATGCGCATCTTTGTACTTATTCAACAGAAAGACTGTTGTAACCAACAATAGTTATGGATAAAAGATCATCATCATTGTACTCATTCAAAATTGTTGTAACTAAAAACATTTACGAAATCTTTGTACTCATATAGAAAACTGTTATCAAATAAAATAGTTACGGATGAAAGATCAAAATCCTTGTACTTGTTCAAAAAATTGTTATCAAATAAAACAATTAGGAATGTAAGAGCATTTCCCTCATGCTTATCGAAAACTGTTGTCAACAAAACAGTTACGGGTAAAAACCCCAACATGAATAAAAACTTTTACGAACGAAAAATAGTTTCTCTCTTGTATTAACTCGAAAAAACTATTACATACGAAAAATAGTTAAGAAATACAAGTGTATATCAAATCTGTTAAAAGAAGACAGTTGCAGCATGAGTTTTAGATGATAATCAAACACATGTAAAATGTCGTGAAAGTTCAAACAAAAAACTTTCCTCAGAAACATTCTTAAACATGTGAAACATTCCTATCACTCTATTGCATTATTACACCATTATGAAGTTGAGACGTGTTCTTCATTAAGTGTCGATCAAAAAGGGCCTTCTTTCATAAATTATGCCTACTGCAAAAAGGCACACATTTTATATGACACCGTGCCTATTACGAAAATGTGCGAGTAATTTAAAGCATCTTATATGCAAAACTCAAAGGTAAAACTAAAACCTCGAAAAATAAAGCATGCAAAAGACTTAAAGAGTGAAATAGAAACTCAACGTAAAACAAAAGTGATACTTGCATTAATATATTAAAACAGCTGAGTAAAAACTAAGTATTAACTTATAGTTAGCCGTATAGATTTTTTTATACATTAAGGTGCCCCTAAGTTTTCATTTGGGGACTTTAAGAGATCTAACTTTACCCCCGATGGGACTGGGGGTAACCACCAATTGAGACAAAGAAAGACAAAAAAGGAGGAACAAACTTCTTAAACTTCACTAGGAGGGGGGTTGACTTCACTGGCAGAAAGAGCAGGAGCGGCTTGGGACAAAGAGACTTGAGCAGCAGGAACCTCACCTTCAGGTGAAGAGAGATTCTGACCTTGTTGAGCCTTCTCAATTGACTCCTTGATTTTTGCAATTTCAGCATTAAGGTAGAAACCTTCTCGGCTTATTTCAGTCAATGTGTCGAGGCGAGAGTTCATATACGCCCAACTAACATCGACATCTGCCGTGTCTTAAAGAGCTTCGTAATCTTTCTCCCATAGCATAACTTCAGCTCTTAGTTCATCCCTCTCAGTCACATCAGCATCATTAGAGGCCCTTAAAGGAGTGAAAGACCTTTCCAGGAATTGAACTTTCTCCAAAGAGTTACGGAGATCCTTCTGGGTCTGAGTAAGAGATTGCACAAGTTCGCCCGAATACTCCTCCTTTTGATCCAGTAAGGCCTTCGAACTCCTGACCTTTTCAGAGGCATGAGACAGCTGCTCCGTGAATGAGGACTCTAGGACACTCTTATCCTTGCCTGCCTGATCAGAGGATGCCTTCTCCACCGCCAACTCTACCGTCATGACTCAGTTGCTGTTCCAAGGTACATTTTTCTTCTTCTATGGCCTCCATGTCGAGGCTTAAGCTTTCATATTGCTCCTTCCAGTTGTCTACTTCAGCATGCCATTCCTTCACTTCCTGCTCCGTGTTAGAAACCCTCTTCATAAGCTCTGTGCCTATAAGATTGATATGCAAAATAAAGCCAATTAGATATGGTAAATACACATAAAAGAATGAAAGAAACAAAATACATTCTACCTTTAAATAAGTATGCACGACCTCATTAGCCCATGTAAGGGAACTGTGGCTATCCAGCTTAGGCTCTCTGTCGGACCTATCAACGGTTTCAACCACACATCAGGCTGGCTATTATTTTTAAAGAGGCTACCCTCTACTGAAATTCATTTCATCACCTGCCTCATCTCCCTGCTGGAAGACCCTACTTCTGGAATAGAAGGCGCGGAAATAGGAACAGATGTATGAGCCATGCGCAAGGAAGTCTGAGGAGCCAGAAAATCCACGAGAGAGGGAGCAAGAACAGGAGCAGGAATAGACACGGGGGTAGGAGAAATAACTGGAACAGTGGAGGGGAGTTCTCTAAGAGAAGGAGAGAAAACAGCCAGGAGAGCTTCATCGGCAACAGGATCAAAGCCTTCCCGGAATAAATGATCAACAGAATCATGCACGTGAGAGGAAGAAGCATCCTCAAGGGAAGAAAATTCAACTTCAGGTACGAAAGGATCAATAACAGGTGTAGACTCGTCGTTTGAGACCACCTTCCTTCTGCGTGACCTATGGATTAAAAAGCCCTCTTCTTCCTCCTCTTCTTCCGAGGTCTTTGACCCACTTGTTTTTCTCATTGAAGAAGAAGAGCTTGAAATGATCTCCTGGGTCTGAGCCATGGATAACTTGGGAACAAACACGGATGCGGAAACTCCACGAGAATGAAACCCTGTCAAAAAGAAAAGGATTAAATAATGCTCAAAGGGAGAAACAAGTACAAAAAAAACATCACTTACCATGAGTCTTAACTCTCCAACCGAACCTCTCAAAGAGGTACTTCCCTGAACGTTCTTCCAATGGAGCGATTAACAAAAGATTTTCTACCCAATCTCTGAAATCGGAGACATTCTCGACGGTTCTCATGATTGCTGCAAAAAGAAGAAAAACCTACGGTGTTAGTAAAACATCTAAAGCAAAAAGCAAGGAATGTGAGCTAAAATGTACTCATGTGCACAATTCCACTTCTCAAGGAAGGGAAGATTTTCTTCACCTACTAAGCCAACCGTAGGCACATCAACATATCGAAGGTACCAACCTGAATCCTTATCATCTTCAGAAGTCAGTAACACCGTTTTACTCCTAGCAACCAAGGTAAAAATTCCCTGATGGAACAACATTGGGGAATATAGGTGAATAAGATGATGAAAGGTAAAGGGAATCCAAGCTAACGTAGCCAAGTATCTAAAACATGCAATGACTCGCAATACAAGAGGACCGACTTGTCCGAAGCAAATTTTGAAAAATCGGCAGAACCCGATGATAATCGGGTCAATGGGAGGCTTAAACCCTAATGTAAAGGGATATGTATAAACAAAAGAATGAACCATTTTGTAAGACGTTATTCTTTTATTACTGTTTGGAACGATTACAGGAAAATCGGAACTCCAATAACAGTCCCTGCGTATAAGAGGAATTAAACCTTCAATGAGTTGGCTCGGGTACTTGTCAGCACTGTCAAGCGACGACAATGAAGAAATCTGATCTCTAAGGGCCTGACTATCCCTAGCAAAGGTGAACTCCACATGTACTATTTCATCGACCCTCGGTTTGCACAAAGGTTCGTGATGTCCTCTACCTTTGGACGATGATCTAGAAGCCCTAGCCCTCGGAGAAGTTAAAGACCTAGAAGAAGTAGGTGAAGTAATTTGAGAAGAGGAAGAACCCCTTGAAGGAGTAGAACCTAAACTCCTCAACTGTCCGCCTCTCCTACTCCGCGTTGGAGCATAGGAGGGAGTCAAATCATCTATGTTATGACTCTCTTAGATTGGTTTAAAGAAGACATATCTACAAAGACAAGGAAGAAGTTCTTTACAAATAATGTTTGAAAGTTAGAAGTTTTTCATGAAACAAAAAAGAAAAGGAGTATTTATACTCGAAGACAACCGTCAAAAATGGGAAAAAACAATGATGTCAAAGTCATAATTGAAGATGTCACTTCGTGACTGATGTAGCCGCAAAAAGCCCTAAAAGGCGCTAAACAACTGCAGAACCAACCCGGAAATTCCACGTGGCATAAGCATTAAATGGAAGTGACAAGCGACGCCTACATTCAAAAAAAGATGCAATGATTCAAGTGAAACGACGACAAAATATTCCCTCCATAAATGAGTATCCACTTACCAAATATTAATCGATAAATATATGGTAAGTGGAGGGACTATCTGTATTGGTAAAAAAGAGCTTCACGCGTGTAATAAATCTTGATGACTCAGCAGTCTACGTGGAGCAATAAAGACATGACAATTGGACGGGACTCTATGAAGAGGTGTGAGGCAAAGAGGCATGGTAAATCACACTCATTGGTTAATTAGCAACGGAAGTCTCAACCTCATTGGGAAGAGGAAGAGACATGGTCAAAATGTATTTGGGCGGAACAAAGGGAAAATTCAAAGATCTTTAGTTAGTGATCCACACGTTTCGCAACCTTCACGCAACAATTACGGTTACTCATTGTAACGTTACATTAATGTCATAACTAGTCATTAATGCGCAATCACTGAAAATGGCATACGTTTTATTAAGAATCTCCCTATATAAGGGAGTAAAATATAACCTGTATAGAATCATCCGAACTACTGTTGCAATTGACTTTACTTTTCATGCATCTCATTGATTTTTCTTTATTTAATTACATACAATTATCAGTCTTGCCTTGGTTATCAGAAACCCGTGTTCATCCTAAAAATAGATTTTGTCAAAGGATCTAATTCTTTGGTTAAACAATAACATCATTATTTTTGGGATGATTTTCATGACATTGTGAGCCTAAGAGGTTGGAGAGATTGATGACTGAGCGAGGCTGAGTGCCTGATTATGAGGATATTGAGGGGGTCAGGGTGTGCTCCACAACAAGTATTAATGATTTATGATGGGAGCGGGCTGCACGTCGCAACAAATATTACTTATTTATGCCATTATTGGCTTATTATAGAGCTTGGGCTAAAGGAGCCCCTCCGGAGTCTGTACACACCCCTAGTGAGCGTAGGTACCTACTGAGTGCGAGTGTCGAGCACGAGTGCTTAGTGATTAGGAGGATTGAGTGACTCTAAGGACTAAGTGGCTGTGAGGACTGGGTGACTGCGAGGATTGAGTGATTGCGAGGACTGAGTGCATTGATACACCGAGAGTATGTATATGGTTTTACCACTGCATTGTATACATTTGGAATGCATACGTTGACATGTAGACATGTAGATGTACTTTCATCATGCCACTTGATAATGAAACATCTTACCTGTTTTTGGAAGTTTTTGGGAAGAATCACAATTTTCAAACTTACTCCTATTTTTGGTGTTTTCGGTCAAAGATTTGCGATTTATTGTTATACTTGGAAAGCATGCCTATTTTCCGTAACTGTGAATGAGTTGGGCATCATATCTCTAAGTTACTTCGTGTACCAATTTTTTTATATTTTTATGAACTATTACTGGATATTGGAGTTGGACTCCGACCCTTGTTCAATCTCGTCACTACTTTTAACCTAAGGTTAGGTTTGTTACTTATTGAGTACATGGGGTAGGTTGTACTCATACTACACTTCTGCACCTTGCGTGCAGATTCAGATGCTGATGTTGCTGTGTATGACGGGAGCTAGCATCGAAGACGTATCTGTGTTCTAGTTATAGCTTCCTCTTGTTCACGTTAGCTCTACATTTATGAAAATTTTGTTTATGTATAACTCGGACAGATGATGTATTTATTTTACACTAGCTTTGTAAACTCTAAATCTTAGAAGCTCATGACTTGTATTACCAGTCCTTAGGAATTCTTTGTATAATAGTTCAGTTATATTATCATTTCTTCTCTTAATAAATATCGTTTGAACTATTTATTATTAAAAGGCATACCTAGCAGGTTGGGTTATATTGCATCACGACTAGTTGGATTTTGGGTCGTTACAAGTTGATATCAGAGCTCTAGGTTCATAGGTTCTACGAGTCATGAGAAAATGTCTAGTAGAGTCTTGGGGATCGGTATGATGACGTCCATGCCTATCTTTGAGAAGATACAAGGCATTTAGGATAAACTTCCCATATTTCTTTCCTTGTCATGCAGTATAGATTCAACTTGAAACGTAACTCTTTAAATTCCTTCCACGCACTCGTTTGCGCATGTGAGCGTTGGGTATCAGTTGTACATCGACCATTTGCAATTTGATGGATGAGGTGTGAGATGTGATTTTTATGTGCCGATGATGGGTCATTTTGGAGGACTTGAGGCCAGGTTTTGATTGTAGCTCGAGCATGGGGATTTCAGTTATGTGAGAACATGCTTTTGGACTTACAAGTCCATTAGTGTCCCTATTAATGGAATTTATGGCTCGATGAGTTGTTGGATTGTTATATGAGGAGTATAATGTGACTTCGGCATGTGTTCAAATGGACTGAATGTGACGAGAAGAGGTTGCTTGAGATTTAGAAAGGACTAATTGCTGCTTGATTTATTTCTTGATGTGATGTTTTAGTCTCGAGTTATGATCGTAATGCAGAACTTTTCATGTTGATTAATTATGGAACATATTAGCTTATTATTGAGTTCAGACTCAGGAATATTAGGTGGTGGCATAGGAGTGGTGGCTGAGAAAAGGTATAAAGAGATATCAGTTTGAGGCTAAGCAAGTGGATTCTTACATGCGTGATAACATACGGATGTGTGATCCTTATGATATTTTGTGGAGGCTTCTTATTCTACCAATGTGTTATATTTGTGTGATTTGAGTTGGATCGGTTATAATAGTTGACCTGACTGTCACGAGGATGAATGAGAGATTTGCAAGTGACTTGAGGTATAATATAGATTGTGTTCCATGGGTTTATAAAGGATTTAGTTTAACCTCACGGTGGTATTATGTCAGTAATGAGTATGGTTATTGTAAGTTATCGGCTGTTTTATTCCACAACTTTGAGCCAAGTGGGGGAGCATCCTATTGACAAGTTGATTTCACGAATATGTGTTATATTGGTTTAGGTTTGAGGTATACTTGTGATTCAGTTATGGCTTGCTGAGGTTGAGATAGAGGATGATTCGAGTGAGGGAATTTCTATATATGGGTTTTATTACACTCTATAGGTATATGTGAATTATATAATGATTGAGTGGTTATACATGAGGGATGTAGTGCGCATGGAGTAGGAATTTTCTCGGTTTTTTAGAGGCATAGATTACTTCTTTGGGTGTCATCGTGCTAATGGGGAACATGTTGTTCAGCCTGTTGGGCGGTGCAATGGATATTTGAATAGAGTGGATGGCTCTTGAGAATGTTCAAATGGGTTCATGAGTTATATGTAGCAAATGGGAATTTTTCAAGATTTTTATATGTCTAGAACTGAGATTTACTTTGGATGGTGTCTGTCATGCCCCAAGACCGGCGAGCGCGACTGGCGCTCAACCGGGTGAACCCAGCCGAGAAAGCCTGATAGACACACACTACCCGACTTGCTTACAATCAAGAGAGAACATGATATTAGCAGTTAAGAAGTAGGATAATCTACAAGGGTGTTACTAAGCCAATTAATTAAGTATATCATTGATAAGTTCTGTGGTACATGTGCCTTCCAGTATTTGGTGAAACAAAATCAAAGACAAACAAATTTCATGGACTTTTCCCAGAAACCCATGTATGATGCACAACTATGCCTACAAAGCCTTCTATGGATACAAAAGACAATTGTGATAAATGCCGGCGAAAAGGCCCCGGCTATACCTTAACGTGTAACAAAAACAAAAAAGGAGTACATCATCATCCCCTGGAAGAGTAGGGGTTCACCAAAAGTACCGAGGAAGGGAAATGCTACCAGCGACGACCGGTACTGTCTACTATGGGATCACCTACATCCATTTAAAGATGTAGTGCCCCCGACAAAAGGGGCGTTACTACCATTGAATAGCACTAGTATGTATAACTAAACACCATTATCTTTAGAATAGAAAAATACACATGTTAAATGCAAGGAAAGTAAATCAGTAAATCGAAGAGAACATGGCAACACCCCAATCACCAAATAAGAATTTACTTAACCCATCAAGGGAAATCAAATTAAATTAGCTTGGCCATTACTAGTATTAACATCTCGTCATTTTCGCTACCACCGTACTTCTATACAGAGTCCGATCACGACCCGAACAGCTAGGCGTCTCCGTTGGAGACGTGTATCCATAATACAATTCCCTGTTTCGATCCCTATTCAATTGATAGCACAGTACCGCCACGTGTGCGGCGTGGTGTCTGATCACGGCCCGATCGGCTAGGCCATCTTATTCAAGACATGTCTAACTCCATCAATCATTTCATACCCATATTTCAATTTGGTAAATACTAGTGGCCGCAGTTATTAATTCATGATTGGCACTTTTCCACATCTCACAATTCATGTTCCGTCGTACTCATTTCGCATTTTTACCAATTCCATTAACAAGTCATGTAGAGAAAACAACAAGTACATATGAGAACAACATAAATCATGGGCATGTAGGGGCTGTCACTTACTATTGCAATTTGACACATCTCCCACGAATCAGAGACATTATTAAGTAACAATCAAATCATGATGAGAAGCCTTCGAATGCAAGTTACACATAGACATTATTACAAAAGCACAGTACGACGACATCTACTACATCAGTTAAGATTCACAACTTACCCCAAATCGTAGGGGCACCGGAGGGGCCCCATATCTAGGAAAAAAGGGTTTTAGCCATACATACATCAATTGTGCTTCTTTAGGCTCTAAAATTATGTGGTACTCGTAGCAATATCAATCTATTTGATGAAGTGAAAAATGGAACCAAGATTAGGAAGCCGATCATAATTTCTAGCTTATTTGAGCATTTTATCATACAACATGTATTCATTAAGGTCTAGTGGCTCTTTTATGGTAGGTTATACCAGCCCATTCCCCATCCTTAGCCATTATTAACCTACATTGATCCTAAGCCCTCTCGCCACTAATGCANNTCTCTCTCTCTCTCTCTCTCTCTCTCTCTCTCTCTCTCTCTCTCTCTCTGACACACACACACACACATGCACACACACACACACACACACTCTTTGAATGTAGTAGAAATGACTCTAATCTGATCAAGATGGGTATTTAAATGATATAGGGTTGGGTTTTAAGATGACAAAAATGATGCCCCGACACAGGTATGCGATTACATAACGGACATGCAGTCGCAAACCAGCCGCGAAAATAGCCTCAGCCAGGTGGGACAACTGATCGTGTATGCGGCCATTATGTGGCCCGCATACCTTTTATGCAGTCGCATAACTCCTCTCACAAAACCCCAAGGCCGATATGCAATGGATTATGCGGCCCGCATATCAATTTTGCGATCGCATTTTGGGCCGCATAATCAGCACCAAATTTGGCCTGTTTTTCCGATCCACTCTGCGACCATTATGCAGTATGCATAGTGATTATGCGACCGCATAATGGGCCACAGAATGCACTCAGTTGAAAAAATATTTTCCTTTAGTCCAAACGTATTGCTCAATCCCCCTCAGTTGAAAAAATATTTTCCTTTAGTCCAAACGTATTGCTCAATCCAAAAAGTCCGAATCGTGGTGAGCAAGGTCGCCGCGAAGAATTTCTAGTATTATAACACATAAATATAACCACGACACTACACGGCTCCGGGTTTTTAGTTATAATTTTCACGGGGCCTTACATTCTCCCCCACTTAAGTTCATTCGTCCTCGAATGAGGATCGAGTTTGACTCAACAGTTCTTTGTGTAGGTTCAGCTTGTACACCATATATCATTAGCCTCAAATTTGACTAACTCCTAGGTTTTTTTCTGAAAATTTCGCCAGAGTTGTCACTCCCCAAAATTGAGGGGCGACACCAGCGCCTAACCGGATGATCCCGGTCAAGCGGACCTGGATTGACTTTCCTACCCAACGATTTACCCCGTGATCATAATATACAATATTTCCATAGGAAGTAGCAAATTAAAATTTTAGCATGGATTTACAACTTAAGTTCATTTCCTCTTTGACATTTTAGCAGTTGATAATCCCAAAAACATACAAATTACATACAAAACTTCCGATGCGATCCACCATCACGAGTGAATACAACTGTCGCCCAATACATAAATATATACAACCCACCTCGTGTCTACGGAGCCTCTAAGAGTACTAGGAGTTTACATAGACTTGCTAGTAACAAGGCCCCGTCTATACCTTTTTCAACATAAACAAAGAGAATTACATAGTCCACACACGACCCCGAGAGGAAATTGGGCTCACCAGAACTACCGAAGAGATGAAGAAGAGGCAGCACTAACGGAGGACCGAGCTACCTGCTATAGAACCACCTACATCCATATAAAAGATGTAGCGCCCCCGGAAAAAGGGACGTTAGTACCATAAAATAGTACTAGCATGTATGAACAAACTTTACTCTATGTAAAATCAAACAATACACATATAAGAGGTAGTTAAGGAAGCCCAAACAAATATCGCACAAAGATACAGAGAGTCAGAAATGAGGTTTCCACAGTTTCTTATTTCAATTGTTCCCATGTTGCGGGCACAAGCCGATTCCACCGTATAATCACATTTCACCCTTATTAATTCTCAACCTTATTTATTCAGTTACGACGCGCAACCCGATCCCATCTCACAATCATATTCCACCCTAATTCTTTCGATTGCGGCTTGCAACCCGATCCCACCGTACGATTCTGTTGCGGCATGCAACCCGATCCCACCATACAATTCTGTTGCAGCGTGAAACCCGATCCCACCTTAACATTCTGTTACGACGTGGAACCCTATCCTACCTTAAAATTATGTTGCGGCGTGGAACCCGATCCCACCTTACAATTCTATTTGATTTCAACATCAACCAATCAATTCAATCACAAGGATATTTCATCATCAATGACATACATTCGCAACAACCAAGTAACCGTGTGAAATCAAGGCCATAGTAATCTTTACCAAACAGTGAATCATATACGACATAACATCAACATATTGTTCAACTAGATAAATCCACATTTCCTTTCCATTACGACACAGCATTTAGCACTTAGATGCATTCAACAATTTTATTCATTATCATTTCTTTCATTTTGTAGCACATCCTCTCATACCGATGTATTCAACATCTAACGAGCTTTGCACATGATAGAATAAGCAACAAGAATCACCTTTTTTTTACAATCTAACATAGCATGGTGGCATGGAAATCAACTAGGACAATCAGAGAATAGAGTCTTACGCCTCAACACATTAGAACAATTGATTCACATATGCATAAGCCAAGAACTCATACCGAATGCTCGGACACCAACAAGGTCACACTACGAAGGTTAAAGTTATCCATACATACCTCGAGTCGAGATTCCCCTTTAATATCTATTCCAAAACACCGGACCTTCTAACGCCTTCAATCTAATTTACAAGATGCCATGTTTAGACTTAGAATTAGAAATCATGAACTCATTTGGTCATTTTATCAAACAATAGTTGATCCCTTTGATTAATTAATCCCCTTTTTAGTGAAAGATTGCCCTAGCTTACTTCCTTTTGCTAGATTATGGTAGATTATTCACATGCATGCAAGGTCTTTAACTTTTATCTTCAAGAACCAATTCATGCGTGTTCTATTTTTAACCAAAACCTAACAAATTAATGGCAATGGGGTGAAGACTTACCTCTTATGGTGAAGAAGATGATGACCACTCGATTACTTCCATGTCTGAGTAGAGATGGAGGACCAATTTGGGGAAGATGGGGACATCTCTCACTAGAACCCACTCTCACTTCTCTTTATTTTAATCAGATAGCTTTTAAAAATGAAGGGGGTGTATTATAAAGCTGGGGGTCGGGTTTCAAAATTAGAAATTAGAAGCCCCGAAGTAAGTATGCAGTCAGGAATGCAATCGTATTCATGTTATGCGGTCTACATACCTATCGCATAGGTGGCCTTCAGCTGGGCCAAAATGAGAAGCAGACTGCCCAGGTATGCAACCACTATGCGGTACGCATACCTGTTATGCGATCGCATAGTGCGTCGCATAACTCCCTCCGCAAAAATCAAGGTGCAAGCATGCGACAACTATGCAGGCCGCATTCATGAAATATAATCGCATTCTAGGCCGCATAACAGTCCTCAAAATTGACAGCAAACTATCCAAGTATGTGACCATTATGCGGTCCACATACCTGATATGCGATCGCATAGTGGACCGCAGACCTGTGAAAATCTGGAAAATTCTATCTTTTAAGTCCTGGGGTACTTTTACTCCACAAGGGTCCGTTTGTAGGCATTTCTACAGTTATAACCACATGGGAACCAATTCGGGCATTGTTTGAGACTTGAAATTTTGCAGATCTTTACATTCTCCCCTACTCATAATCATTCGTCCTCGAATGAGGATCGGGGAATCACTTAGTTAAGAGAACACAAAACATGCCAACCCCCAAATTTTTACTAACTCCGATGTTTCCTGAAAATTTTGCCACAGTTTCCTTTCTAATTAGGCCTATCTACCTGATAGAGGGCCCCTAAAACACATTTTAACCAATTCCACGCATTTTCAGTTACCATATCAACTTTCACATAATCCGATTATCTCAACAAGCTACATATACTTCAATTACTTCCACAAGCCTCACATAGTTCAGTTAACTCCACAAATTTGTACATAATTCAGCTATTACAATGAGTTCCACATAATTCAGCTATTTTAATGGGTTGCACATAATTCAGCTATTTCAATGAGTTGCACATAATTGAGCTATTCACCACAACATATACACTTATGGCTCAAAGTTTGAGAAGCCACAATAGTAGGGTAATTAGGGGAATGGAGTGTTCTTGCACCAAATTTGACACCAATGCAATTCCTTAGAGATGACAACTTTCAAAACCACTACCGAACTTATTCAAATAAGTGGGGATATTTCTCTTTCATTTCATTTTCCGCTTCCCACGTGGCTTCTTCGACTTGTTGACTCCGCCATAATACTTTGACCGAAGCGACCTCCTTGTTTCTCAACCTACGGACTTGCCTACCAAGAATAGTAACCAGAACCTCTTCATATGATAACTATTCATTAATTTCAATGGTCTCAACCGGCACGATGACAGACGGATCTCCAACTACCTTCTTCAGCATAGACACATGAAACACTGTGTTCACTAATGACATCTTAGGGAGCAATTCCAGTATATAAGCCACCTGTCCTATCCTTTGAGTAATCATACATGGCCCGACATACCTTGGGCTCAATTTCCCTTTCTTCCCAAACCGCATCACTCCCTTCATGGGAGACACCTTTCAGAATACACAATCATCTACTTGAAACTCCAAATCTCTTCGACGAACGTCCGCATAGGATTTCTGACGACTCTGAGAAGTATTCATTCTCTCCTGAATGGCTTTTACATTTTTCTATAGCTTGGTGCACAATATTCGGTCCTAGCAGTTCCATGTCACCAACCTTGAATCATCCAATATGAGACCTACACCTCCTTCCGTACAATGCCTCTAATGGGGCCATCTAAATACTAGCATGGAAACAGTTATTATAAGCAAATTCTATAAGAGACAAGTGATCATCCCAGCTACCCTTGAAATCTAATACACAAGCCCGTAACATATCTTCAAGCATCTGAATGGTCCACTCTGCCTGACCGTCCATTTTGCGGGTGGAAAACGGTGTTGAGATTTACCTGCGTACCCAAACATTGCTGAAATTTCCTCCAAAAGTTAGCTGTAAACTGGGCCCCTCGATCCGAGATAATAGATACTAGAGTTCCATGGAGCCTGACTATTTCTTTGATATACAACTAAGCGTACTATTCTGCTGTGTTGGTGGACTTGACTGGCAGGAAATGCGCTGACTTCTTGAGCCGATCCACTATTACCCAAAATGATTCGAACCTACGCGGAGTGCGAGGTAAACACGGAGTGCCAACCCACCGGGCCTCTGATGCTCGGCCTTCACTTGCTAACAATTTGGACACCTAGCCACAAAGTCTGCCAATCCTCTCTTCATACCGTTCCACCAATAAATCTCCCTGAGGTTATGATACATCTTCGTAGAACCTGGGTGTACGGAATACCTGGAATTGCGAGCCTCTGACATAACTCTCTCCCGAAGATCATCCACATCCGGAACGCTTAGCCTCCCTTGGCACCGCAAAACACTGTCATCATTGCCAAGTGAAAATGCTGTAATCTTGTGATTCAGAATTGCTTCTCTCAATCGTGCCAAAGTTGGATCCCTGAATTGCTTTCCCTTGACTTACGCTACAAGCGAAGACTCCGCTACATTACGCACCACGACATTACCTTCATCTGAGGCCAAAAGACATACCCCCAGACTAGCCAACTAATAAACCTCCCGATCCAAAGGCCTCTGAACTGCTTCCAAATGAGCCAAGCTACCCATGGATTCCGACTAAGAGCGTCGACTACCACATTCGCCTTTCCTAGATGGTAAAAAATATTCATATCATAATCCTTTAGAAATTCTAACCACCTCTGCTGCCTTAAGTTCAAATCCTTCTGTTTGAATAAGTACTGAAGACTCTTGTGGTCTGTGAACACGTCCACATGGACCCCATAAAGATAATGCCGCCAGATCTTCAATGCAAACACAACCGCCGCGAGCTCCGGATCATGCGTTGGGTAATTCTTCTTGTGATTCTTGAGCTGCATAGAAGCATATGCTATTACCTTACCACATTGCATCAACACACACCCCAAACCAACCCTTGAAGCATCACAATACACCACAAACCCTTCTGAACCTTCTAGCAAGGTCAACACTAGCGTCGAAATGAATCTTGATTTCAATTCTTGAAAACTCTTTTCGCAAGCATCGGACCACTAAACCTTAGCCGCTTTCTACGTCAGCTTAGTCAATGAGGAGGCGAGGGTAGAGAATCCCTCCACGAACCTCCGATAATATCCAGCCAAACCCAAGAAACTGCGAATCTCTGTCAGGGTCGTCGGTCTAGGCCAATCCTTTACCGCTGCAATCTTTTGGGGATCAACTAGAATCCCTTCCCTGGAAAAAACATGGCCCCAAAAGGTCACTGATTCTAGCCAATAATCATATTTTGAAAACTTTGCATACAACTGGTGCTGATGAAGAGTCTGCAGAACTGCCCTGAGGTGATTAGCATGATCTTCCTGACTCGGCCAATAAACAAGGATATCGTCAATGAATACAATCACAAAGGAGTCAAGAAACAGTTTGAAAACCCGATTCATAAGGTCCATAAAAAATGCTGGGGCGTTGGTTATCCCAAAAGACATTACCAGTAATTCGAAGTGCCCATATCGAGTCCTAAAGGCAGTCTTAGGAATGCCCT
This sequence comes from Nicotiana knightiana, assembly GCA_005239525.1. NCBI lineage: Eukaryota > Viridiplantae > Streptophyta > Magnoliopsida > Solanales > Solanaceae > Nicotiana > Nicotiana knightiana. The sequence goes on along the minus strand of ML413924.1, from coordinate 28,591 downwards.
GCTCCCTGATCCTTAACTGGTGATACCCGGACCACAAATCAATCTTTGAGAAGAACTTAGATCCTTGCACCTGGTCGAACAATTCATCTATACGAGGCAATGGGTATTTTTTTTTATGGTGACCTTGTTGAGCTGCCGATAATCAATACACATCCGAAGTGATCCATCTTTCTTTCTGAAAAAAAGAATCGGTGCACCCCAAGGCGACACATTTGGCCGAATGAAACCCTTTTCTAATAGATCTTTCAATTGTTCTTTTAACTCTCTCAATTCTGTTGGCTCCATTCGGTAGGTTGGAATACATATTGGTTGCATATCTGGAAATACATCAATCACGAAATCGATCATTCTATCTGGTGGAAACCCAGGAAGCTCGTCCAGAAATACATCAAGAAATTCATTCACAATAGGCACAGATTCGGACCAGGCACTTCTGAAGTGGTGTCCGCAACTCACACCAGATGGTAGATGAACCCTTTTCTGATCATCTTTAAGGCCTTAAGGTAGGAAATAAGCCTACCTTTTGGCACAACATTATTCCCCTCCCACTCGATAACTGGTTCATTAGGAAACTCGAGCCTCATAATTCTGTTCCGACAGTCGAGTTTAGCAAAGCATGAATAGAGCCAATCCATCCCTATATTTACATCAAATTCTACAATTTCTAACTCAATAAGATCGTCCGTGGTATCCCGACCACGCACCATGACAACACAATTCCTATAGACTCGCACGACCGTAATAGAATAACCAACCGGAGTCGACATAGAGAACGGCTCGTGAAGCTGTTGGGGTTCTATCCCAAAACTTGAAGCAATAAATGGAGTAATATATGATAAAGATGACCCGAGATCAATAAGAGCATAAACATCATGTGATTGAACATTCAGAATACCTGTGACAACATCTAGAGAAGCCTCCGCACTCTGGCGACCACTCAACGCATAGAACCGACTGGGTCCCCATTGAACCCATGTTCCACCCCTAGTTGCACCGTGCCCTGCTGGAGTTGGAGGGCCGTGGGCTGGAGGGCGTGTTGAAGATGTAGCGGCTGAAGAATTGGATGGCTGAGCAGTGCCCCTACCCGTGCCCTGACGTGGTGCATGAAAGTATCGCTGAACATGGCCTCTCACTCCACACCTTTAGCATACTGGTATGTTCAGGTAACAGGGCACAAAATGAAACCTCCCACACTTAGGGCATGGGGCCCTCCGCTGCTGTTGGAACCTCCCACCTGAACAACCCGACTGATGAAACCTCATGCTATCTGAACCAAGTCCAACACGACCTCCCTGTTGATAAATGTGCCCTGATGGCGGTGCACTGGCTGAGGACTGAGCATGGAACTGAGATGGCCCTGATGACCCTCTCCCAAGGGCTGATCTACCTCCTCCATCTGAAATCCCAGGGTTGCCAACTGACCGGGCCCTACTACTACTCTCCCTCTCCATTCTTATCTTTAATTTCCAAGCCTACGTAGCCTGGGAAAATCCCACAATCTTCCCGTAGTTCATATCTGAATGCAGAGCAGTTGTAGCAGCTTCATTAATAACCAAGGGACCAAGACCCTGAACAAACCGACGAACTCTAGCCTCCATAGCAGACACTATGGGAAAAACATATTTGGACAAGCGCATGAACTCCATATGATACTCCCACACACTCATGTTGCCCTGCTTAATGGCCTCAAACTCTGTAGCACGGGCTGCCATAATCTTGGCAGGCAAGAAATGATCCATAAAGGCATCCACAAACCTCTCCCACCTCGCCGGGGGGCTCCCCTCTCCATGGGAACTCTCCCACATATCGAACCACAAATATGTCGTTCCCTTCAGACGACAGGAAGCCAACTCGACCCCCTCTATCTCAGTAACTCTCATAACTCAAAGGGTCTTGCATATCTTATCAATGAACTCCTAAGGATCATCCTCTAGGTCGGTGCTTGTGAACTCTGGAGGGGCTAACAGCAGCAATTAGTTGAGCCTGGAACCTGAAGAATCCCTTTGCTCACGAGAGGACGCATGGGAAACACTAGATCTTTGATCCTGGGAGGCCACTAGCTGAGTCAACATCAGAATAGCTCCCTTGAGGTCCCCATCGAAAATACCGGGACCGGAAGCTGGGATTGAGGAATGATCAGGAACATCTGCGGGAGGGGTTTTAGCACTCTCCACATGATAAGGAATAGGAATAGTCTGGCTTGGAGTGGAGGAGTCAGGTTGATTTGTGGCCGGGGAATCATTCGCACCCGCACCATCAGCTGGAGAATTTATGACCACTCATGCGTTGCATTGGCCTATAGTCCGAGTCGAGCTCTCTTCTTGGGCGCCATTTACCAAAAAATTGAACAATGCACAAACTAGAGATAGACAACCTCACCTTCCACCACATCGCACGATACAAAATAACAATAAATGGTATTTTCCTAAATGTCCATGCAGCCCCCTAATTATAGATGTGGTCGACAACACACCGATAAGAAGGGCTCTACTAGACATGGCTTCGAGATATCCTAGGACACTTTAAAACCTGAGGCTCTGATACCAAATTTGTCACGCCCCAAAATCGAGGGACGAGAACGGCGCCTAGCCGGATGAGCCCAGTCAAGCGGACCTAGGTTGCCTTTCCTACCCAATTTTTCTTCTTTAGGATCTACAATTATCCGGAACTTGTAGTAATATCAATCTATTTGGTGAAGTGACAAATGGAACCAAGATTAGGAAAGCGATCATAATTTCTAGCTTACTTGAGCATTTTATCATACAACATGTGTTCATTAAGGTCTGGTGACTCTTTTATGGCAGGTTATACCAGCCCATTCCCCATCCTTAGCCATTATTAACCTACATTGATCCTACGCCCTCTCACCCCTTATGCATGTAAGACAATTTACCCCAAACCTATGAACTTTCTAAGTAGTTACTCATCTTTAGAAGACATTCAAAGTTTGTTGGGTCAAGATTAGATTCATCCTGAAATGTGAAAAGCTTTCTTGATTCCCTTCAATGACTTAGCACAAATTGATGGACCTTGGGTGTTAGTTAGCTTCCTCCCCTTAGAACTCTCTCTCTCTCTCTCTCTCTCTCTCTCTCTCTCTCTCTCTCTCTGTCACAAACACTTTAAAATGTAGTAGAAATTACTCTAACCTGATCAAGAAGGATATTTTAGTGATATAGGGTCGGGTTTGAAAATGACAAAAATAATGCCCCGAAATAGGTATGAGATCGCATAACGGAAATGGCTTCAACCGGGTGGGACAACTGATCGTGTATGCAGCCATTATGCGGCCCGCATACCTGTTATGCGGTCGCATAGTGTGCCGCATAACTCCCCTCGCAAAACCCCAAGGTCGGTATGCGATGGATTATGCGTCCCGCATAACAATTATGCGATTGCATTTTGGGCCGCATAATCGGCCTCAAATTTGGCCAGTTTTTCTAATCCACTCTGCGACCATTATGCGGTCCGCATAGTGATTATGCGACCGCATAATGGGCCGCAGAATACACTCAGTTGGAAAAATATTTTCCTTTAGTCAAAAAATGTATTGGTCAATCCAAAAAGTCAGAATCGTGGCGAGCAAGCTTGCCGCAAAGAATTTCTAGTATTATAACACATAAATCTAACCACGACACCACATGGCTCCGGGTTTTTAGTTTGAATGTTCATGGGGCTTTACATTCTCCCCTACTTAAGTTCATTCATCCTCGAATGAGGATCGAGTTTCACTCAACAATTCATTGTGTAGCTTCAGTTTGTACACCATATTTCATTAGCCTCAAATTTGACTAACTCCTAGGTTTTTTTCGGAAAATTTTGCCAGAGTTGTCACGCCCCAAAATCGAGGGGCGAGGCCGGCGCCTAACCGGAGGAGCCCGGTCAAGCGGACCTGGATTGCCTTTCCTACCCAACACATTACCCCGTGATCATAATATACAATATTCCATAGGAAGTAGCAAATTAAAAATTTAGCAAGGATTTACAACTCAAGTTCATTTCCTCTTTGACATTTTAGCAGTTGATAATCCCAAGAACATACAAGTTACATACAACACTTCTGATGCGATCCACGATCACGAGTGAATACAATTTCCACCCAAAATATACATATATACAGCTCACCTCGTGTCTACAGAGCCTCTAAGAGTACTAGGATTTTACATAGACTTGTCGGTAACAAGGCCCCAGCTATACCTTTTTCAACATAAACAAAGAGAATGATATAGTCCACACACGACCCCGAGAGGAAATAGGGCTCACCAGAACTGTCGAAGAGATGAAGAGGAGGCACCAGTAGACCAAGCTACCTACTATAGAACCACCGACATCCATATAAAAGATGTAGCGCCCCCGGCAAAAGGGACGCTAGTACCATAGAATGGTACTAGTATGTATGAACAATCTTTACTCTATTTAAAATCAAAATACACATATAAGAGGTAGTTAAGGAAACCCAAACAAATATTGCACAAAGATACAGAGAGTCACAAATGAGGTTTCCTCAGTTTCTTATTTCAATTGTTCCCCTGTTGCGGCGCGTAACCCGATCCCACCATACAATCATATTTTCCCCTTATTATTTCTCAAACTTATTTCTTTTGTTGCAGCGCGCAGTGCGATCCCATCTCAAAATCATATTCCACCCTTATTCCTTCTGTTGCAGCGTGCAACCTGGTCCCACCGTACGATTCTGTTGCGGCGTGCAACCCGATCCCACCTTACAATTCTGTTGCGGCGTAAAATCCGATCCCACCTTACAGTTCTGTTGCAGCATGCAACCCGATCCCACCTTACAATTCTGTTGGATTTCAACATCAACCAATCAATTCAATCACAAGGATTTTTCATCATCAAGGATATACATTTGTAACAACCAAGTAACCGTGTGAAATCAAGGCCATAGTAGTCTTTACCAAACAGGGAGTCATATACGGCATACCATCAATATATAGTTCAATTAGATAAATCCAAATTTCCTTTCCATTACTTGCTACACAGCATTTGGCACTTAGATTCATTCAACAATTTGATTCATTATCATTTCTTTCATTTTGCAGCACATCCTCTCATATCGATGTATTCAACATTTAACAAGCTTTGGACATGATAGAATAAGCAACAAGAATCACCTTTTTTTTTTACAATCTCACATAGCATGGTGGCATGTAAATCAACTAGGACAATCATAGAACAGAGTCTTACGCCTCAACACATTAGAATAATTGATTCACATATGCATAAGGCAGAAACTCATACCGAATGCTTGGAAACCAACAAGGTGACTCTATGAAGGTTAAAGTTAGCCATACATACCTCGAGTCGAGATTCCCCTTTAATATCTATTCCAAAACACCGGACCTTCTAACGTCTTCAACCTAATTTACAAGATGCCATGTTTAGACTTAGAATTAGAAATCCTGAACTCATTTGGGCATTTTATCAAACACTTGGTGATCTCATTGATTAATAAATCCCCTTTTTAGTGAAATATTTCCCTATATTACTTCCCTTTGCCAGATTATGGTAGTATTCACATGCATGCAAGGCTTTAGCTTTTATCTTCAAGAACTAATTCATGCATGTTCTTTTTTTAACCAAAACCTGAGAATTAAATGGCAATGGGGTGAAGACTTACCTCTTTTGGTGAAGAAGATGGTGACCCCTTGACTACTTCCAGGCCTAAGTAAAGATGGAGGACCAATTTGGGGAAGATGTGGACTTCTCTCACTAGAACCCACTCTCACTTCTCTCTATTTTAATCAGATAGCCTTTAAAAATGAGGGGGGTGTTTTATAAAGCTGGGGGTCGGGTTTTAAAACTAGAAATTAGAAGCCCCGAAGCAGGTATGCGGTCGGGAATGCGATCACATTCCTCTTATGCGGTCCGCATACCCATCGCATAGGTAGCCTTCAGCTGGGCCAAAAGAGAAGTAGACTGCCTAGGTATGCGACCACTATGCGGTCTGCATACATGTTATGCGATCTCATAGTGTGTCGCATAACTCCCTCCACAAAAATGAAGGTGCAAACATGTGACAACTATGCGGCCCGAATTCTAGGCCGCATAGTTGTCCTCAAAATTGACAGCAACCTGTCCAAGTATGCGACCACTATGCAGTCCGCATACCTGATCTACGATCGCATAGTGCACCGCAAACCTGCGCAAATCTGGAAAATTATATCTTTTATGTCCTGGGGTACTTTTACTCCACAAAGGGTCTGTTTTTAGGAATTTCTACAGTTATAACGACATGGGAACCCATTCGGGAATTGTTTTAGACTTGAAATTTTACGGGTCTTTACAAGAGTCTCCTTGGTATCTAAGCCTGTGTACCTACCATAGAGACCTAGAAACACATCCTAAAACAGGTATGTAGGGTCAAATAGTGCAACATAACACAAAATAACATTAGTCGATGCCTCATAAGGGACATACAATCAGGAGGGAATATCTTTACATTAACTAATAAAATGAAACAAAGTTATGGGAAAAAACTTCATATAACTATTACATGCTTATTCAAACAAATACGGGTACGTATTTTTAATTTCATCTTCGACTTCCAATGTAGCCTCCTCAACTTGTTGGTTTCGCCACAATACTTTCACGGAGGCAATCTCTTTGTTTCTCAATTTCAGAACTTGCCTATCAAGAATGGAAACGGGAAGCTCTTCACATGCCAATTCCTCATTAACCTCAATGGTCTCCACCGTCACAATAGCGGACGGATCCTCTACTACCTTTTTATACATAGACACATGGAATACCAGGTGCATCAACGACATTTCGAGTGGCAGCTCAAGCTTGTACGCTACCTGACTTATCCTTTGAATGATCTTATACAGCCCGACATACCTCTGACTCAATTTCCCTTTCTTTCCAAACTGCATAACACCTTTCATGGGGGACGCCTTCAAGAATACCCAATCATCTTCTTTGAACTCCAAATCCCTACGACGAACATATGCATAAGATTTTTGGCGACTCTGGGCAGTTTTCAGTCACTCCCTAACGATCTTAACCTTTTCAATAGCCTGATGCACAAGGTCTTGACCTATCAGCTTCCCCGACTTCGAACCACCCAATGGGGGATCTACACCTCTTAATATACAATGCCTCAAATGGCACCATCTGAATACTAGTATGGAAGTTGTTATTATAAGCAAACTTGATGAGTAGCAAATGATCGTCCCAGTTACCCTTAAAATCAAGAACACATGAACGAAACATGTATTCAAGCGTCTGAATAGTCCTCTCTGCCTGCCCGTCAGACAGTGGATGGAAAGTCGTGCTAAGATTTAGCCGTGAACTGGGCCCCTCGATCAGAAATGATGGAGACTGGAGTGCCATGGAGCCTGAAGATTTCCTTAATATATAGTTAGGCATAATACTCTGTGGTGTTGGTGGACTTAACCGGTAAGAATTTTGCTGATTTTGTGAGTTGATCCACAATCACCCAAATTGAGTCAAACTTGCACGGTGTGCACGGTAAGCCAACCACAAAATCCATATTGATCATTTTCCATTTCCACATCGGAATTTCTATGCTTTGTGCCAATCCACCCGGACGTTGATGCTCGACCTTCACCTGCTGATAACTCAGACATCTTACCACAAACTCCGCCATGCTCCTCTTCATGTCGTTGCACCAGTAGACTTCTTTGAGATCATGGTACATCTTTGTAGATCCTGGATGCACGAAATACCTAGAAGTATGATATTCCGCCATGATTCTCTTCCGGAGACCATCCACGTTTGGGAAACATAGCCGCCCTTGGTACCACAATGTACCATCACCCATATTAAGAGAAAAAACTGAGGTCTTGTGTCTCTGGATCCCCTCCTTCAGTCGTACTAAGAATGGGTCATCATAATACTTTTCCTTAACTTCTGCCGATGATTCTGACCTATTCTGCACAATTACCCCTCCTTCATTAGAGTCCGCAAGATGAACCCCCAAACTAGCTAACTGTTGAACCTCCCGGGCCAACGGTCTTGGACAAGCCTCCAAGTGAGCCAAACTACCCATGGATTTCCGACTAAGAGTATCTGCCACTACATTAGCCTTCCCCGGATGATATAAGATATCGATGTCATAGTCCTTGAGCAACTCAAGCCATCTCCGTTGCTTCATATTCAACTCCTTTTATTTAAAAATGTATTGAAGGCTCTTGTGGTCCGTCAATACATCCATGTGGACCCCATACATATAATGCCGCCAAATTTTAGTGCAAAAACCACCGTGGTAAGTTCTAAGTAATGAGTTGGATAATTCCTTTCATGATTCTTAAGTTCCCTTCAAGCATAGGCTGTAACCTTACCATGTTGCATCAATACACACTCGAGATCGATCCTTGAAGCATCGCAATATACCAAAAAACCTTATGTACCCTCCGGGAGGGTCAACACTAGCGTCGTTGTTAACCTCTACTTCAATTCCTGGAAGCTATTTTCACAAGTATCAGAACATTGGAACTTGACAGCCTTCTGCGTCAGTTTAGTCAATGAGGCAGCAAGAGTAGAAAACCCCTCCACAAATCTCCTATAATACACGGCCAAACCCAGGAAAGTACGAATCTTTGTTGTAGTGGTAGGCCTAGGCCAGTCCTTTACTGCTGCAATCTTTTGAGGATCATCCTTTATTCCTTCTCCGGATATGACATGCCCCAGAAATGTAACATATTCAAGCCAAATTCACATTTTGAGAATTTCGCATACAACTGGTGCTGATGAAGAGTCTGCAGAATAGCCCTGAGGTGGCCATCATGATACTCTCGGCTACGAGAATACACAAGAATATCGTCAATGAACACTATCACAAAGGAGTCGAGGAAAGCCTTGAAGATTCGATTCATAAGATCCATGAAAGCTACTGGGGCATTTGTCAGCCCGAAAGACATTACTAGAAACTTAGAGTGCCCATATCGGGTTTTGAAAGTTGTTTTCATAATATCCTGCTCCCTTACTTTCAGTTGATTGTATCCAGACCACAAATAAATTTTGAAGAAGAACCTAGCACCTTGCAATTGATCAAACAAATCGTCTATCCTTGGAAATGGGTATTTATTTTTGATTGTGACTTTGTAGAGTTGCCGATAGCCAGTACACATTCATAGAAATCCATATTTCTTTTTGACAAACAGGATCGGTGCGCCCCAAGGAGACACACTCGGTCGGATGAAACCCTTCTCTAAAAAATCCTTCAGTTGTTCCTTTAACTCTCTTAATTTCGTCGGCGCCATTCTGTAAGGTGGAATGGATATAGGCCGTGTGTCTGGCATCACGTCAATCCCAAAATCAATCTCCCTATCTGCAGGAATCCCAGGGAGCTCATCCAGAAAGACATCAGAGAATTCATTTACAATTGGCATGGATTCAAGAGTAGGCACTTCGGCATTGTTGTCCGTAAATCAGACCAGATGATAAATACACCCCTTCTTGATCAACTTCGTGGCCTTAAGGTAGGAAATAAACCTACTCTTTGGCACAACATCATTCCCCCTTCACACGACAACTAGCTCGTCAGGAAATTCAAGCCTCATAGTTCTCGTTCGGCAGTTGAGCTTGGAAAAACATGAATAAAGCCAATCCATCCCCATTATTACATCAAAATCAGCCATCCCTAATTAAGTGAGATAGGCCATGGTATCTCGACCATGCACTGTGACAACACAATCTCTATAAACCCACGCGGCCATAATAGACTCGCCAACTGGAGTAGATACAGAGAACGGCTCATGAAGCTGTTCCGGCTCTATCCCAAAACTCATAGCAACATAAGGTGTAGCATAGGACAAGGAAGATCCAGGATCAATGAGAGCATACACATCGTGATATTGGACAGTAAATATACCTGTGACGACATCTGGAGAAACCTCTACACTCTGTCGACCACTCATAGCATAGAATTGGCTAGGTCATCTCAAACTCTGTGCAACGCCCCTAGTTGCACCACGCCCTGCGGGTGCTGGAGTACCTCGAGCCGGTGATGGTGTTGAGGATGTAGAAGTTGCTGGACCCGGCGGATGAGATGTGCCCCTCCCCACACCCTGGCTGGATACCCGATAATGCCTCTAAAGGTGGCCCCTAATCCCACACCCATAATAGACGGGAAAATCCATGTAAAAAATCCCTGAGTGCATCTTCCCGCAGCTGGGGCATGGAGGCCTCTGCTGCTGTTGGGATCTTCCTACCGACCGACCTTGCTTGTGGGGTCCCATACTGCCCTGACCAGGCCGGAAATGACTCCATTGTTGTTGCTATCTGGGCCCTGATGGCGGTGCACTGGCTGAGGAATGTGCAACAGACTGGGACGGCCCTGGTGACCCTCCATTAAAAGTTGTTGTCCTATCATTAGGTGACTCCCCGAAGTTGCCCGCTGATCGGGCCTTGCTGCTACCCTCTCTCTCTATCTTGTTCTTCAATTTACGGTTCTCCGTGGCCTGAGCAAATGCCACCATTTTCCCATAATTCGTATCTGAATTCAAGGCAGCTGTAGAAGCCTCATTGATAGTCAAAGAACTAAGTCCCTGAACAAACCAGCGAACCCTGGCTTCCATGGTAGGCAACATGTGGACAACATACTTGGATAGTTGTGTAAACTCCATGCGGTATTCACACACACTCTTACTACCTTGCTTTAGATTCTTGAACTCCAATGTATGGGCTGCCCTTGTCTCAGCAGGCAGGAAATGATCCACAAAGGCATAAGAAAACTGACCCCATGTCCTCAGAGGACTCCCTTCCTCATAGGAGTCTTCCCACAACTCAAACCATGAATAGGCCACCCCCTTCAGACGGTAGGCAGCCAACTCCACTCCCACGGCCTCGGTTGAACGCATAACTCTGAAGGTCTTATTCATCTCATAAATAAAGTCCTGTGGATCCTCTGTGGGTTTTGCACCCGAGAACTATGGAGGGTCTACTTGAAGAAATCTGCTCACCTTAGAACTAGTAGAATTCCCTTTCTGGGTAGAAGAGATGGTATCCACATTCGATCTTTGGGCCTGGGAAGCAACTATCTAAGTCAACGTTTGTATGGCTCCCCTGAGGTCCTCATTATTAGCATTAGGGACACAGGCTGGGACTGGAGGTGGAACCGAAATATCAGTAGGAGGGATCTTTGCACCATCGGTAGATGTAGGAGCTGGTGCGGTCTGTTCCGGTTTAGATGAATCAGGAAGGGAAATAGTCGGGGGATGTTTCTTCGCCCGCACCATCTAATGAAGGGTCAATAGACACTTCTGGGGTAGCATTGGCTTCTTGGCCAATTCTTTCTTTCTTCGTAGGTGGCATTAGCTGAAAGTCAGAACAAATGCATGAGTTAAAAAGGGGAAACACCTCTCATTCTGCTCTATCGCACGATGTAAAACAAAAAAGAGGGGTATTATTCCTAAATATCCAAGTAGCCCCCTAATTATAGATGTGGTCGACAACACACCGATAAGAAGGGCTCTACTGGATACGGCTCCGAGACATCCTAGGACACTTTAAAACCTTAGGCTCTGATACCAAGTTTGTCATGCCCCAAGACCGGGGAGCGCGATCGGTGCTCAACCGGGTAAACCCAGCAGAGCAAGCCTGATAGACACACACTACCCGACTCACTTATGATCAAGAGAGAATATGATACTATCAGTTAAGTAGTAGGATAATCTACAAGGGCGTTACTAAGACAATTAATTAAGTACATCATTGATAAGTTATGTGGTACATGTGCATTAAAATATTTGGTGAAACAAAATCAAAGACATAAACACATTTCATGGAATTTTCCCCGAAACCGATGTACGACCCACAACAATGCCTACAGAGCCTTCTATGGATACAAAAGACAATTGTGACAAATGTCAGCGACAAGTTCTCGACTATACCTTAACGTGTAACAAAAACAAAAAAAAGAGTACATCATCATCCCCTGGAAGAGTAGGGTCTTACCAAATGCACTGAGGAAGGGAAATGCTGCTAGCAGCGACCGGTACTGTGTGCTGTGGGATCACCTACATCTATTTAAAGATTTAGCGCCCCCGACAAAAGGGGCGTTAGTAGAATTTAATCGCACTAGTATGTATAACTAAACACCATTATCTTTAAAATAGAAAAATACACCAGTTAGATGCAAGGAAAGTAAGCCATTAAATCGAAGAGAACATAGAAACACCCCAATCACCAAATAAGAATTTACTTAACCCATCAAGAGAAATCAAATTAACTTAGCTTGGCCATTGCTAGTATTAACGTCTCGTGATTTTCGTTACCACCGTAATTCAATACGGAGTCCGATCACGACTCGATCGGCTAGGTTGTCTCCGTTGGTTACGTGTATCCATAATACAATTCCCTGTTTTGATCCCTATTCAATTCATAGCACACTACCACCACGTGTGCGGTGTGGTGTCAGATCACGGCTCGATCGTCTAGGCCATCTTATTCAAGACATGTCTAACTCTATCAATCATTTCATACCCATATTTCAACTTGGTAAATACTAGTGGCCGCAGTTATTAATTCATGATTGGCACTTGGCCACATCTCACAATTCAAGTTCCGTCCTACTCATTTTGCATTCTTACCAATTCCATTAACAAGTCATCTAGAGCAAACAACAAGTACAGATGAGAACAACATGAATCATGGGCATGTAGGGGCTGTCACCGACTATGGCAATTTGACACATCTCCCACGAATCTGAGATATTATTAAGTGACAATCAAAGCATGATGGGAAGCCTTCGAATGCAAGTTACACATAGACATTACTACACAAGCACATTACGACAGCATCTACTACATCAGTTAAGCTTTACGCCAAATCATAGGGGCAATGGAGGGGCCCGATATCTAGGAAAAAGGGGTTTTAGCTATACGTACCTCAATTGTGCTTCTTTATGCTCTACAATTATCCAGAACTTGTAGCAATATCAATCTATTTGGTGAAGTGACAAATGGAACCAAGATTAGGAAGTGGATCATAATTTCTAGCTTATTTGAGCATTTTATCATACAACATGTGTTCATTAAGGTCTGGTGGCTCTTTTATGGTAGGTTATACCAGCCCATTCCCTATCCTTAGCCATTATTAACCTACATTGATCAAGCCCTCTCACCCCTTATGCATGCCAACCAATTTACCCCAAACCCATGAACTTTCTAAGTATTTACTCATCTTTAGAAAACATTCAAAGTTTGTTGGGTCAAGTTTAGATTCTTACCTGAAATGTGAAAATCTTTCTTGATACCCTTCAATGACTTAACACAAATTGATGGACCTTGGGTGTCAGTTAGCTTCTTCCCCTTAGAACTCTCTCTCTCTCTCACTTTAAAATGTAGTAGAGATGAATCTAATCTGATCAGGAAGGGTATTTTAATGATGTAGGGTCGGGTTTTAAAATGACAAAAATGATGCCCTGACACAGATATGCGATCGCATAATGGACATGCGGTCTGCAAACCAGCCGCGAAAATGGCTTCAGCCGGGTGGGACAACTGATCGAGTATGCGGCCCGTATACTTGTTATGCGGGTTCATACTGCACCGTATAAATCCCCTCGCAAATCCCCAAGGCCGATATGCGATGGATTATGTGGCGCGCATATCAATTATGCGATCGCATTTTGGGCCGCATAATCGGCCTCAAATTTGGCTAGTTTTTCTGATCCACTCAGTGACCATTATGTGGTCCGCATAGTGATTATGCGGCCACAGAATGCACTAAGCTGAAAATATATTTTCCTTTATTCCAAAAATGTATTGCTCAATCAAAAAAGTCTGAATCGCGACGAGCTATTATAACACATAAATCTAACCACGACTCCGGGTTTTTAGTTAGAATTTTCACGGGGCCTTACAGTGTCGAGACTCATAATATTTCTATATCTTTATGGATTATACATTTCAGTATCAGGAATGTGAAGGAATCTGTCACGACCCAAGACGATGAGCCGCGACGGGTGCCCGAATCCTACATGTCCGACATCCTTAACCGTGCATTTAAGATATAAACATGAATAACATACGTGAGGGAAACCTATCCAAAGGACATATGTACATATACATGTGCAATACAATGGGCGAGCCGGCAAGGCTGCTATAGACAATTATATAACAAAAACTAGAAGCCGACAACGTCACATACTATCCAACTATGCATAACTGTCTACAGACCTCTAATAGAAAATACCACCGTACAATGACGGACGGGCCACCTCATACCTATATATGTATATAAGCATATTGTACCAAAATCAAAAGCAGCTCTGGATCAAGTGGAGCACACCAACTCTCGCTGATCAAGGGTTCTAAGAAGGGGGGACCGTCAGCTTGCCTACCTGCAGCTACGGGCATGAAATACAGGCGTCGGGAAATAGGGCATCAATACGAATAATGTACAGAGTATGTAGGGCATGAAAATCAGTACATAAGAGACATATATGAAATAATGAAATAAGGAATTCTACCTGTAAGTCTAAATAGCTTTGCAAATCCTGAAGTAGTTATAAAATCATGCACGTGCGTGTAAATATCGTGTCATGCATAAGTATAAGTGTACATAACATCATCAAGCCTCTGAGGGAATCCCATCATATCATCTCGGCCACTGTGGGCAAAATCATCAACATATACCAACTGATCAGGTGGTGGTGCGTATATAATACCATAACCTTTTCACATATCCCATATACATATATATACATATAAATATATGTATATAACGTCATCTGGCCATCGGTCAATGTACGTGTATAAATGAATGAAATGCATGAAAATATATTAATAATCTCAATATTTCTTTCGGATAAACTTTATCAACTGCGTATTATTCTTGTTACAATCTATATTTACGTATGTTTGTTCATGCCATAAGTTAGTCAATGTAAATCTGAGAAGAGATTATCTTTGAGATGATAAGAAGTTAATCATATTGGTCTTAGATTATACAAGAGTGTATCAGGGTGATTAACAAGTGTTAGAAGTTAAACAAATCAAGGATGTTGTATCCCGTATTTTCGGGTAAAACTTGGGGTTCTTAATGTTCTCAAGAGGTCGTGTTTAAGGTATTTGAATCATATATTATCCCTATCATAAGTCTTGAATTCAAATGAGTTATGAAACAAAAGTCGACAAAAGTTGTCGCAACTTATGTTCATAATTTTATTTACACTTTAGGTCAAATATTACTAATCTTTTCTCCAAACTTACTTGGAATTACAGGGTGATCTATCCACCAAATTTAAGATCTATGAGTCTAGCTTGCAACTCATTATACCGTTTATCAATACGACATTGGAGTAGAGAGATATATGCATTGTTGCGAGACCGCACAAGCTGCTAGGTGAGAAGTAGGGCCGGCCAAAGAGCCCATTTAAAGGATTATCTCCAAAAATATAAGCCTCATTATATATCAAAAATAACCATACATAAACCCCTCCAAACTTCCTCCCAAAAATTACCCATAAATCCTAATTGATTTTTTCTCCCTTTCAAGTTCTAATTGGGGGTAAAACCTAGAGTTTCAAGAACCAAGATAAGGGCTGAGTTATCCAAAAAATAAGGTATGCTTAGTTCTCTCTTTCATCCATTTTTTCTGCTGTAAATTCATGGTAATTCGTTCTATAATTGTAAAACCTCACGGGACGGTGATAGGAAGTCGTGAGTTCGAGTTATTCACTTGTAGTGAACTGTTTTCTGGACTGTTTTGTGTTGTTGTTAGACTGCGTATTTTACTATTCTTTATGGAGTTTTGGAGGAGGAAGGGTGTGGAGAAACACCAGACAAATGTAGGTCTATGCGCTGGTCGTTCGTCGTAACATTTTCGGGTCATTTGACACTACTATGGTGGTCGTTTTGTGTATGAAGAGATTGCGGTGTGTTGGGCTATTTGGTGATTGTTTTGAGTTGTGTGAAGTAATATATATAGGGAAGGTTCTGTCCGTTTCATCGTAAAACATTTTTTGGTCAATACATAATAGTTATCATGCTTAAATGATAACGATAGTGTCATTTCTCTTATTGTAGACTAAGGAGTCGTGACATTTGCATAGCTTGAGGTTGGACAGTATATATACAAGATATGTGAGGCTATGCCTTTCCTTCTTTTTCACGACTCCGATTGTACATAATGTAATTAATGAGCTTCCAATGATACTCTACTCTTAGAAGCTAGCAGTATTTACATTGTTTCCCTTCTTATGGAACAACTGATGTTGAAGTTGCCTCTCATATTCTTATGCTATCAATGTTATTGGTACTTCCTGATTCTTATAAGATTCTTGATGAAGAGTTAGTCCTAATTATGTGTACCGAGAATACCGACCTTACGTCACTTTGAAAGGTTCAGAGTATGATTCCAATGAGTCCAATATATATATACATATATATATATATAAAACTCTACTGAGCCGTGCTATAGTCGGCCGGGTATGGCACCTATTGTTCAACCACATATCAGTTGGGTTTTATCGAGCTCCACGTGGCCGGGTACGTTTTACTGAGCCTATTACGGTCGGGTACGATATGATGATGATGATGCCCACAGAGGCGTATGTTTTAAAAGCTTATGTTTATATATGTTTTTATCACGCATTTAATGTCAGTAGCCCTCAGAGATACCCAGATGTCAAAAGGTTAGTATATTCTCTATCCTGTTTACATTACTGTTCTTACTTATGTTTTCCTGCCTTACAGTACTTTATTCGTACTGATGTCCTTTTTATTTGTGGATGGTGCATGTCGTGCTGCAGCTTCTGATAGACAGGTTGACGTAGGTCCCACCACAGTAGGCTTCCCAATTCAACGGTTATAGAGGAGATCCCTTCTCCGGACTTGTCGTGGTCTTGGTATGGATTTTTGTTATAGATATTATGGGTATGTCGAGGCTCTATTCCAACAATGTTGCAGCACTTATGCTTTTTTAGAGGCTCATAAATAGGTGTTGACTCATGTATAGTTTAGTATGATTCGTCGGCTGATTTTTTTTGTATAGTCTATCATGGCAGCGTATTAGTTCGTACCTAATATATAGTTTCTTGGCAGTCTTGTCATCCCATATTATGTATGTTCATGTCATTATATTTCATTGTTGATTGTTCATGATCCATATCTACCATTTATATTGATCTCGTCGGACCGTAAATATAATAAGGAAGGGTAGATAAAATGTACATTGGTGCTCAGCAAGTACGACCCGGGTGCTAGTCATTATCCTCGTGTTTGGGTCGTGACAATTCTGATACCCATGAATAGAAGATATAATAATATGTCACATGGGGAATCCAGAACATAAGCATCTCTAGTATTTCTATGAATAGAGTCATTTATGAAAATTGTGTATTTGCTCGTTTTGTTTGTGTCGTATAGATCATGCCAAAATAAAGAAGGGATAGACCTAACATACGTGGAGTAGGGAAAATTTGTATGATATTATTGGAAAAGGTAGCATCGTACTCCTTTTGCATCACAAAATTTCACGTTGCTATTGTGCTAAGAAATCTTGTTGGTTGAAGAAATCACGTTGTAGTGCCTTTGTAGGAACTTGTAGGAATTGCAGGAATTTTTAAGACATTGTGTTGCTAATGTGCTAAGGCTCATGTTCTTGATTTTCGTGTTGTGTAAGGAATTGTAGGAATCAGATTGTAGTGGTTGAGAATGAAATGTTGTTTGTATTCAAAATCCTAGAAATGAAGTGTCTTGAAAATAATATATTAGGTTGCCACCTAATTACAAATGACCAAGAGCCATTTGTTTGGTTAGTGTCTTGTTTCCATGTGGGGTGGGGGAGGGGTCTTAATCTTATCCCATAACCAATTAATTAGGTAATATCCCGATACGCGATAATTAACCAATTACCTACATAATTAAGAATTATCTCAAATTACTTAAAATTATACTTATTTTTAATACACTTTATACATCGTACTATCACGGTCATATGGTACCTTGTATGGTACTAGTCCATAAATATCGGCTATTATAGCTCAGACCGTATTTTATCCCAAATCGACAACCTTCAATGAAACTCATTTTATTTAATTCATGTATCCTTTATCCTTCGTGGCACTTACTTAACGCTCGTTATAAATAGCATAAATACATTAACCTCAAGATAATCTCATCCCCGAGTCTATATCGATTAACTCAAGACGAAACTTTTACGTACGAAAACGCGAGATGTAACATCCTTCCCCCCTTAGAAACATATGTCCTCGAATGTTTAACTCCCCGGGATCTATATAACTTTGGCATAGTCGCCTTTGTAAAAATACTACTACCAACTCTTCCTGTAGAAACCCAATAATTCAACACCACTTAGGACCACAATCATCAATAACGACAATGGCCTCACACGACCAACGACAATAACTAAAAGAAGAATCCATACACGTACCTTAAGGTTGTGATGTCTCAGTCGGACCCTTCTCTGGAGGAGGAAATAAGTAGGGACATATAGACTTCATGGCTTCCTCAGCCTTCCTAGTCATTTCTTCCACATTATTGTTTCTTCAAAGTACTTTCACTGAAGCTACGTCTTTCGTTCTCAATCTCCGAACCTGTCTATCTAATATAGCAATGGGAGTTTCTTCATATGGTAGCTGCTCTGTGACCTAAACGTTGTAAACTGACACGATTCTGGAAGGATCTCCGATACATTTACGGAGCATAGACACATGAAAGACTTGATGTACAGGCTCCAAGTCCGAAGGCAAGTCTAGCTCATATGCTACATGGCCTACCTTGCGTATGATCCTATATAGTCCAATGTACCGAGGTTGAGTTTTCCTTTCTTACGGAACCTCATAACACCTTTCATCAGTGATACCTTTAGGAATACCCAGTCGTCAACCTGAAACTCCAAGTCCCGTCGTCGATTATCCACGTAAGACTTCTGACGGCTTTGAGCTCTTAATAGCCTTTCCTGTATCAGCTTAATTTTCTCGATTTCTTGTTGTACCAATTCTGGTCCTACTAATGAAGTTTCCCCAACATCGAACCACCCTATAGGCGACCTACACTTTCGTCTGTAAAGAGCATCGTATAGAGCCATCTTAATATTAGAATGGTAGCTATTATTATATGCGAACTCAATAAGTTACAGCTGATCATACCATCTACCTTTTGTAAAGACCCGTAACATATTCTCGTTTAAAAATAATGCCCGAATAAGTCCCTGAGTTGTTTTTATTGTGGAAATTTTTAAAACTGACCTAAACTGACTAAAAAGTACCCCGAGACTTAAAGAATAAAATTTTCCAGAAAATAGGTGTTATGCGATGCACTATGCGATCGCATAACGTGTATGCGTACCGCATAATGGTCGCATACACGGGAAGATCACTACCCCATTTGATGTCAACTAGGCGGTCCAATATGCGATCACATTTCAGTTTTGCGGACCGCATAGCTGTCGCATTGTTGCCTTTGGTTTTGGGAGGGAAGTTATGCGATGCATTATGCGATCAAATAATGTGTATGCGGACCGCATAATGGTCGTATACATGGGCAGTGTGTTTGGAATTTTGGCCCATCTTGAGGGTCCTTATGCGGCCGGTTCTGCGGACCGCATGTCAGGAATGCTATCGCATTCCTGACCACATTCTTGTGTCGGGCTTCTATTTTTCTAATTTTAACACCCGACCCCAGTCCATTAAAAACACCCCTCCCCTTCTTTTTTTTGGGATATTAGAGAGAGGAAAGAGTGGGTTCTAGAGAGAGAAAGTCCCAACTTCATCAAATTGGTCTTCCTTCATCACTCAAGCTTGGAACTAATCAAGTAGAACACAAATTTATTCACTCTAAGAGGTAAGCATCCACCCTATTAACCTTAAATTTCCAGATTTTGTTAAAATGAAACATGGGTAGGATAGTTCATAAAGACGGGGTTAAGAACCTTGCATGCATGTACCCAATATACCATAATCTAGTTAAGGAAAATAGGTTGGGATAATCTTTCACTAAAGAAGGGTTATTTAATCAAAAAAGAACACCTAGTGTTTGATAGAAAGCCACAATGAGTTCAAGACATGTTCATGATTCCTAATTCTAAGTTTAAATGTGCTAGAAGGCCCGGTGATTTGAGATAGAAATTAAGGAAAAATCCCGATTCGAGGTATGTATGGCTAACTTTAACCTTCGTAGAATCCTCTCGTTGGGTCCGAGTATTTGGTATGTGTACCTTGTTTGGAAATAGGTGAATTGATTGTTCAGACATGTTGAGGCATGAGATTCTATTCTCTGATTTTCCTGGTTGATTGTCATGCTACTGTGCTGTATGAACTTGTGAAAGGTGTTTGATGTGTAATGAACGAAAGATTGATAATGTGCTCAAATGTGGGAATGTGTAAAATATTTTAAAGCCATACGTGGAAAGTAATGAAAAATAGTATTGTGAAACAATGTAACTGAATTGAGCGATTGTGGCAACACTGCGTTCATGAAATTACTACTTGATGAGAGTTATGGTGCCTTGGGCCCAAATACAAAAATTGTTGATATGAACTTGTATTCCTTGAAGTGATGATTCTTGTAATGTAATTGGTTGTGGTTGTTGTTATGAAATATGTTTGTCAGGTGGGATCGAGTTGCACGCTGCAACACAAAGCAATAAGCCTGATAAGGTGTGAGGCAATAAGGGTGGCCGAGGTAATAAGAGTGGCCGAGGTAATAAGGGTGGCCGAGGTAATAAGGATGGATTGTGATCATTATCACAATCCAAATGAAAAATCGGGGAAACTCTTGAATATGGTGATGTTGAAAGGGAAAGAGGAGAGATTGTGAAACATGTTGATTTTGGTTGTTTCTTTCTGCGTGCATTGATTGATTGGTTCTATTACTGCCTGTTAATTGTGTATTGTTTGATTGTACTTGGGATAAAGTTTGTTCATACATACTAGTACTATTCCACAGTACTAACGTCCCTTTTGCTGGGGGCGCTACATCTTTGTATGTGGATGTAGGTGGGTCCATAGCAGGTTGCTCAGCTCGCCGTTAGTGGTGCTTTCTCCTCATCTTTTCTCAGTTGTACTGGTGAGCCCCACTTCCTCTCGGGGCCACGTGTAGTTTACGCCATCTCCTTTTGAGTATATTATGTATTGCAAGGTATAGCCGGAGCCTTGTTGTAGGCAAGTATTGCATAAACTCGCTCTTAGAGGCTCCGTAGACAATATGTGGATATATACATATTCTGGGCAGTGCATATATTTGCTCGTAATCGGGGTCCGTATTGGGAATGTTGTATCTATTATGTATGTTTTGGGAAATATAGTATAATAATGTAAAATGAGGAAAAGAAAATTTGATTTATTGTGGTAATCGCACAATTTTAAGCTTATCCCACTGCTTCACATAAATAATCGATGATATAAACACGGGGAAGCGCGTTGGGTAAGAAAGGCAAAGCAGGTTTGCTTGACTGGGGTCACCTGGTTGAGTGTCGGTCGCGTCCCTCGATTTTGGGGCGTGACAAACTTGGTATCAGAGCCTAAGGTTTCAAAAGTGTCCTATGAATTCTCAGAGTCGAGTCTAGTAGAGCCCTTCTTATCGGTGTGTTGTCGACCACATCTTTAATTAGGGGGTTACATGGACATTTAGGAAACACCCTTTTCATTGTTATTCAATATCGTGCGGTTTAGTGGAAAGTGATAATATTCTTGTCTAACTTATGCTTTGTTCCAAATTTTTTAGTAATGGCACCAAAGAAGAGATCTCGGTTCGGCTTAGAGGCCGATGCCACCCCAAGTGTGGCTGTGAAATTTGTACCCGATGGTGCGGGTGAGAGCGAGTCCCCGACTTTGAATCCACCTGGCCTTTCTGTTCCAGACTAGAGTGTTCCTATTCCTGCTACGGCAGAGGGTGCTGCAACCCCTCCCGCTAGTATTCCTGATCCTTCTTAAGTTCCAGCTTCAGGACCCGGTACTTTTGATGAGGACCTCAGGGGAGCTATTCATATGTTGACTCAGTTAGTGGCCACTCAGGCCCAAGGATCTCATGCTGCCCCTGCATCCTCTAGCGGACAGGGAGATTCCACCAGTTCCAAAGTCAACCAGTTTCTGCGGTTGGCCCCTCCAGATTTCTCAGGTATTGATCTGGAGGCCGATCCGCAGGATTTTGTAGATGAAATGTGCAAGACGCTTCGGGTTATGAAGGCTACAGAGACATAGGGGGTTGAGTTAGCATCTTACAGGCTGAGGGGAGTAGCGTATTCATGGTTCGAGATATGGGAGAATTCCTATAGGGAGGGAAGTCCTCCGGCGAGATGGAATGAGTTCGTTGATGCTTTCATGGATTTCTTGCATGTCGAGGCTATGGCCGCTCATGCTATGGCGTTTAATGTTCTCAAGTAGGTAATATGAGTGTGTGGGATTACCACATTGAGTTTGTGAGGTTGTCCAAGTACGCTCCTCAGTTGGTATCGACTATGGGTGGTAGAGTTCGACGGTTTGTTCAGGGCCTCAGTCCTTTTGTTGTGAATGAAGCTGCTACAACTGCCTTGGACTCAGACATGAATTATGGTAAGATAGTGGGATTCGCCCAGGCCACAGAGGCTAGAAAATTGAAGATAAGGTCGGAGAGGGAGAGTATCAGTAGGGCCCGGTCAGCGGGCCACTTGGGGAGTTCAGTTGGAGGAGGGAGACCAGTTCAGGGTAGAGGACCATCAAGGCCATCCCAGTCTTATGCTCAGTCCTCATCTAGTGCATCGCCATCAGTGCACCATTATCAGCAGAGTAGTCGCTAGGGACTAGGATCAGACAGTAGGAGACCCCGTTAGTCCGGTCGTCCACGAGGGAGGTTCCAGCAGCAGAGGACGGCTCCATGCCCAAAGTGTGGGAGGTTCCATACCGAGCTTTGTTACCTGGATCTCCCGGTATGCTATGGGTGTGGGGTGAGAGGTCATATTCGGCGCGATTGTTGTGCGCCCAATCAGGGCATGGTAGTGGTTTTTCTCAGTTGTCCGGTTCTTCAGTCGCCGCATCTTGAGTATGTCCTCCAGCTCTAGCAGGGTGTGGTGCAGTTAGAGGTGGAGCTCGTGGTAGAGGTGGACCAAGCTGGTTCTATGATTTGAGTGGTCGCCAGAGTGCGGAGGCTTCTCCAGATGTTGTTATAGGTATTCTGGCTATTCAATCCCTTGATTGTTATGCTCTAATTGATCCGGGGTCCTCCTTATCTTATGTTACCCCACTTATTACTTCAAGTTTTGGGATAGAACCCGAACAACTCCCTGAGCCGTTCTCTGTGTCGACTCCGGTGGGTTATTCCATTACAGCCGCACGAGTCTATAGGAATTGTGTTGCCACGGTGTGTGGTCGAGATACCACGGCCGATCTTATCGAACTAGGGATGGTAGATTTTGATGTTATCATGGGAATGG
Organism: Nicotiana knightiana; assembly: GCA_005239525.1. NCBI lineage: Eukaryota > Viridiplantae > Streptophyta > Magnoliopsida > Solanales > Solanaceae > Nicotiana > Nicotiana knightiana. Next base: position 5,233 of record ML413924.1, on the reverse strand, counting down.
ATTGGATTTACTCGTGTTCTTCTAAACTCGACTGCCGAACCAGAATTATGAGACTACAGTTTCCTAATAAGTCAGTAATTGAGTGGAAAGGGAATGGCGTGGTGCCAAAGGGTAGGTTTATTTCCTACCTTAAGGCCTCGAGGATGATTAAAAAGGGTTGTGTTTATCATTTGGCCCGAGTTGCGGACACCACTTCAGAAGTGTCTTCCCCCGAGTCCGTCCCAGTCGTGAATGAGTTTCTTGAAGTATTTTCGGACGAGCTTCCAGGGATTCCGCCAGATAGAGAGATCGATTTTGGGATTGATGTATTGCCAGATACGCAGCCAATATCTATTCCACCATACATAATGGCGCCAGCAGAGTTAAGGGAGTTAAAGGAGCAGTTGAAAGACTTATTAGAGAAGGTGTTCATTTGGTCGAGTGTGTCGCCGTGGGGCGCTCCAGTTCCTTTCGCCAGGAAGAAGGATGGGTCGCTTCGGATTTGTATTGATTATCGACAACTCAACAAAGTCACTATCAAAAACAAGTATCCATTGCCTCGGATAGATGATTTGTTCGAACAATTGCAGGGTGCGAGGTTCTTCTCGAAAATTGATTTGCGGTCAGGGTATCACCAGTTGAAGATCACAGTGCAGGATATTCCTAAGACCGCATTCAGAACTCGTTATGGCCATTTTGAATATTTGGTAATGTCCTTTGGACTGACCAATGCTCCAGCGGCTTTCATGGATCTTATGAATCGGGTTTTTAAATCGTTTCTTGACTCCTTCGTGATTGTTTTTATTCATGACATCCTTGTCTACTCGCGAAGTCGGAAGGATCGTGCTAATCACTACAGGACAATTCTGCAGACTTTTCATGAGCACCGATTGTATGCCAAGTTTTCCAAATGTGAATTTTGTTTGGAGTCAGTCACATTTTTGGGTCATGTTGTTTCCAGAGAAGAGATTAAGGTTGATCCTCTGAAAATCACAGCGGTAAAGGATTGGCCTAGACTAACGACCCCGATAGAGATTCGCAGTTTCTTGGGTCTAGCCGGGTATTATCAGAGGTTTGTGGAAGGGTTCTCTACCCTCGCCTCCCCATTGAATAAATTGACGTAGAAGGAAACTAAGTTCCAATGGTCCGACGCTTATGAAAAGAGCTTTCAGGAATTGAAATCTAGATTTACTTCAGCACCGGTGTTAACTTTGCAAGAAGGCACAGAGGGATTTGTGGTTTATTGCGATGCTTCAAGGGTTGGTTTGGGATGTGTATTGATGCAACACGGGAAGGTTATAGCCTATGCTTCCAGGCAACTCAAGAATCACGAGAAGAATTATCCGAAGCATGATATAGAACTCGCGGTAGTTATGTTTGCATTAAAAATCAGGTAGCATTACTTGTATGGGGTCCATGTGGACGTGTTCTTAGACCACAAGAGTCTCCAATATTTGTTCAAGCAGAAGGATTTGAATTTAAGGCAGTGGCGATGGTTAGAATTTCTTAAGGATTATAATATGAACATTTTGTACCATCCAGGAAAAGCAAACGTAGTGGCCGACGCTCTCATTCGGAAGTCTATGGGTAGTCTGGCTCATTTGGAGGAAGATTAGAGGCCATTGGCTTGGGAGGTTTTTCAATTGGCTAGTCTGGGGGTATGTCTCTTGACCTCAAACGAGGGGAAAGTCATGGTGCATAATGGGGCAGAATCATCACTTGTAGCGGAAGTCAAGGAGAAGCATTTTATTGATCTAGCATTGGCGTAGTTGAAGGAGGCGGTTTTGAATGGAAAGATTTCGGCATTTTCACTCGGGAGCAATGATGGTGTTTTGCGGTTCCAGGGAAGGTTATGTGTTCTTGATGTGGACAATCTTCGGGAGAGGGTGATGGTGGAAGCTCACAATTCCATGTATTCTGTGCACCCAGGTTCTACGAAAATGTATCAAGATCTCTGAGAAATTTATTGGTGGAGCGGTATTAAAAGAGGTGTGGCGGACTTTGTATTTAAATGTCTGAATTGTGAGCAGGTGAAGGCCGAGCATTAGAGGCATGGTGGGTTAACTCAGCTTATGGAAATTCCAATGTGGAAATGGGAAATGATCAACATGGATTTAGTGGTAGGGTTACCTGGCACTCAGTGCAAGTTCGACTCAATTTGGGTGATAGTGGATCATCACGAAATCAGCGCACTTCTTGCCGGTCAAGTCCACCGATACTGCAGAACAGTATGCTTAGTTGTATACCAAGGAAATAGTCAGGCTTCATACTACTCCAGTTTCCATTATCTCAGACCGAGGAGCCCAGTTCACGGCTAAATTTTGGAGGAAATTTCAGCAAGGTTTGGGTACTCAGGTAAATCTCAGCACAGCTTTCCATCCGCAGACTGATGGTCAGGCAGAGCAGACTATTCAGACGCTTTAAGATATGTTACGGGCTTGTGTGTTGGACTTCAAGGGTAGTTGGGATGATTATTTACCTCTTATCGAATTTGCTCACAATAACAACTTTCATGCTAGTATTCAGATGGCCCCATTTGAGGCATTGTACGGAAGGAGGTGTAGATCTACGATTGGGTGGTTAGAGGTTGGTGAAGCAGAGTTGTTAGGGCCACATCTTGTGCACCAGGCATTGGAAAAGGTCAGAGTCATTCGGGAGAGGATGAAAACCGCTCAGAGTCGTCAAAAATCCTATGCGGACGTTCGTCGAAGAGAACTAGAATTCCAAGTTGATGATTGGGTATTCTTGAAAGTATCTCCCATAAAGGGAGTGGTGCGGTTTGGGAAGAAAGGGAAATTGAGCCCAAGGTATGTCGGGCCATATCGAATTGCTCAAAGGATAGGGCAAGTGTGTTATAGGTTGGAATTACTCCCCGAATTGTCATTAGTGCACCCGGTGTTCCACGTGTCCATGTTGAAGAAAGTGGTTGGAGATCCATCAGCCATCGTGCCAGCTGAGACTATTGAGGTTAATGAAGAATTATCGTATGAAGAGGTTCCGATTTATATTCTTGATAGACAAGTCCGTAGATTGAGGAATAAAGAAATTGCTTCAGTTAAGGTATTGTGGCAAAGTCAGCACATAGAGGAAGCCACGTGGGAAGCGGAAAATGAGATGAAAGAAAAATATCCCCATTTGTTTGAATAAGTCTAGTAGTGTTCGTCAGAACTGTCATCTCTATGTTTTTATGTTCGGTTTTGTGCAAAAGCACCCCATCTTCTCCTAATTGCCTTATTGTTGTAATTTTCCAATGTGTGCTAAAACTGAATCCGCAGTTCTATTTGAGTAGTGTGCGACCCTTGAGGTAAATGAAAGTTTTGTGGAACGTATGTGTTAGGCAAGTGATTAATAGTAGTGTAGGTGGGTAATGATTAATTGAAATGAATATATTATATTGAGGTGATTGGGTTGTATGAGACTCATTAAAACGACCAAGTTATGTGCAAAAATGTGAATCATGTGCAAATTTTTGGTATGAGAAGAAAGAACTATGTGTAGTTGACAAAATGACTGAATAATTTCCAATTGTTGAGGTAACAACGTTGTGTGTGAGTTATTGGGTGATTAAAACTGTGTAACGGTGCTTGGCAATGTGTTTCGGGTGCTCTCTGACAGGTAGGTAGGTCTAATTACAAAGGGAACTGTGGCAAAACTTTTCTGAAATATTGGAGTTAGTGAAAATCTTGAAATTTCATGTCATGCTTTCAAAACTAATTGATTTCCAAAACCCTCATTCGAGGACGAATGATTTTTAAAGGGGGGAGGATGTAAAGACCCGTACATTTTTCATTTTAAAATAATACCCGAATGACTCCCTGAGTTGTTTTTATTGTGGAAATTTTTAAAACGGACCTAAATTGAGTAAAAAGTACCCTGAGACTTAAAGAATAAAATTTTCCAGAAAATAGGTGTTTGCGATGCACTATGTGATCGCATAACGTGTATGCGTACCGCATAATGGTCGCACACACGGGCAGATCACTTGCCCATTTGAGGTCAACTATGCGGCCCAATATGCGATCGCATTTCAGTTATGCGGACCGCATAGTTGTCGCATTGTTGCCTTTGTTTTTGGGAGGGAAGTTATGTGACGCATTATGTGATCGTATAACGTGTATGCGGCCCGCACAATGGTCGCATACCTGCGCAGTGTATTTCAAATTTTGGCCCATCTTGAGGGCCCTTATGCGGTCAGTTCTGCGGACCGCATGTCAGGAATGCGATCGCATTCCTGACCGCATTCTTGTGTCGGGCTTCTATTTTTCTAAATTTAACACCCGACCCCAGTCCATTAAAAACACCCCTCCTCTTCATTTTTAACCATTTTTCTGGGATATTAGAGAGAGGAAATAGTGGGTTCTAGAGAGAGAAAGTCTCAACTTCATCAAATTGGTCTTCCTTCATCACTCAATCTTGGAACTAATCAAGTAGAACACAAATTTCTTCACTCTAAGAGGTAAGCTTCCACCCCATTAACCCTAAATTTCCAGATTTTGTTAAAATGAAACATGGGTAGGATAGTTCATAAAGACGGGGTTAAGAACCTTGCAAACATGTATCCAATCTACCATAATCTAGTTAAGGAAAATAGGTTGGGGTAATCTTTCAATAAAGAAGGGTTATTTAATCTAAAAAGAACACCTAGTGTCTGATAGAAAGCTCAAATGAGTTCAAGAAATATTCATGATTCCTAATTCTAAGTTTAAATGTGCCGCATTATGAATTATATTGAAGGTGCTAGAAGGCCCGGTGATTTGAGATAGAAATTAAGGGAAAATCCCGATTCGAGGTATGTATGGCTAACGTTAACCTTCGTAGAATCCTCTTGTTGGGTCCGAGTATTTGGTATGTGTACCTTGTTAGGAAATATGTGAATTGATTGTTCAGACGTGTTGAGGCGTGAGATTCTATTCTCTGATTGTCCTGGTTGATTGTCATGCTACTGTGCTATATGAAGTTGTGAAAGGTGTTTGATGTGTAATGAACGAAAGATTGATAATGTGCTCAAATGTGGGAATGTGTAAAATAGTTGAAAGCCATACGTGGAAAGTAATGAAAAAGAGTATTGTGAAACAATGTAACTGAATTGAGCGATTGTGGCAACATCGTGTTCATGAAATTACTACTTGATGAGAGTTATGGTGCCTTGGGCCCAAATACATAAATTGTTGATATGAACATGTATTCCTTTAAGTGATGATTCTTGTGATGTAATTGTTTGTGGTTGCTGTTATGAAATATGATTGTCAGGTGG